>PVJI01009696.1:0-64118 GCA_004026765.1 Micronycteris hirsuta | reverse complement strand
ACTTTATCTGCCCTTCCATTCTAAATGAAAGTTTTGCTGGATAGATTATTCTTGGTTGTAGGTCCTTGCTTTTCATGATTTGAAATATCTCTCTCCAGCCCCTTCTTGCTTGGAAGGTCTCCTTTGAGAAATCCGCTGACAGTCTTATGGGGATTCCTTTGTAGGTAACTGTCTCCTTTTCTCTTGCTGCTTGCAAGATGTTCTCCTTATTCTTAATCTTGGGTAATGTAATTATGATGTGCCTTGGTGTGTTCCTCTTTGGGTCCCACTTCTTTGGGGTTCTCTGAGCTTCTTGGATTTCCAGGAAGCCTATTTCCTTTGCCAGATCTGGGCAGTTCTCATTCATTATCTGTTCAAAAATACGTTCAATTTCTTGGTCTTCCTCTTGTCCTTCTGGCGGCCCTATGATCCGGATATTGGGTCGTTTACAAATGTCTCTGAGGTTCCTGAGACCCTCCTCATTTTTTTGAATTCTTGTTTCTTCCTTCTGGTCCACCCCATTGGTTTGAGATCCAACCTCCTTTTTTTCTCTATTGGTTCCCTGTAAATCTTCCTCCATTATCCTTATCGAATTCTTCATCTGCTCAACTATTTGCGTCCACCTATCTTCCAGTTTTGTTAGCATTTTGATTACAAGCATTTTAAATTGCGCATCTGATAGGTTGACTATGTCGTCATCTGTTAGTTGTAATTTGTTCTGATCTTTCATTTTGGCCATTTTCATTCTTTTTGTCTCGGCGCACTTGTCGGCTGGCAGGTGCCTGCAACCTGGGTCGCTTTTTGGATGACGTTGCCTCTGAGGGCGGGGCCGGGGAGGAAGCAATGGCGACCTCCGATCACCGCGGGTTCCCGTCACTCCTCCACTCCCCAGTTCCCCACTGCCTTTTCTGCCAGACTTGGTTCTGCTGGCTCAGCCCTGGCCTCTCTCCGGCAGTGTCGCCGGCTTGCGGGATTCACCTGTTGTTCGGGGCCACGCCCTGTTCAGGCACTGGCGGTGTGAGTCCCTCCGTGAGAGCTGCCTCTCACTCCGTTCCTCCGCCCGGTACTGCCCCGCTTACCGGCCTGGATGTTCGTCTTCTCCTACCTCCTGGGTGTCGGACTTCCCTTTAGTTCGATTCTGTTCGTTCTGGTTGTTTAATTTTTAGCTACTGCGTTAGTTGTTTAGACACTCTGGATGTGTGGGCGGCAAGTGCATCCACCTATGCCGCCATCTTGGTGGAAGTCCCTACTTCTCTGTATTTGTTTCTATTAATTAGGTAGATCTGCTGTGCCTCCCAGTGTTGGGATGGTGGCCTTATGTAGTAGGTGTCCTGTGGGGCTCAGTAGCACAGTCTTTTTATTACCCAAACAAGGTTCTCCAGGAATTCCCCTTTTGTGTGTTATGTAAGCCCTTCCATTGTAGTCAAGTCTTCATTGCTGTTGGCCCCTCTGTGAGTGTGGTTGACTCTGAGGTTTCCTGACTGTGAAGGTCATCCCTGACCACAATGTATGAGCTTCTGTGAGGGTTCTGATGACACAAAGAGGAATTCACCCCCTCAATATCTGGTTCCTGCTGAGATGTCCCTTTGGATGTGACTCTTGGAGAGCTAATTGGGCTCTATTCTCATGTGGTCTGAAGCCTGATTTAAGGTGTGTTGGTTCTGGGGTCTCTTTCAGGAGAATCTGGTGCAGGTTAATTTCAGATACTTCCTGTGACTGGTCCTTGGCCAGCTGTTTGGATCCCAAAGCAATCCACATTTTATGGCTTCTTCTGCTGGGTCTGAGTGTGTGTGGGAGAAGCCAAGGGACTTTCACCAGCACTGAGTCTGAGGGAATTTCAACAATTTTTAATCTACGCAATGGTTTGTAAATTTTGTTAGCCTTAAAAAAATCAGTTTCATTGATGTTTTGAATTATTTTTTATAGTCATTATCTTATTTCAGCTTTTATCCTTAATATTTCCTTCCTTTTGCCAGTTATAGATTTGGTTTATTCTTTTCCTGATTCTTTGAGATTAGCAAAAGTAGGAAGATTATGGCATATGTATTTAGAATGCAAGGAGGTTTAGTTTAGCTAGAGCATGGGATAAAAGTGCAATAAATGATAGCTAACATCTATGTAAAAATACATTTAATATTTGTGACAATCCTTCAAGATAGGCATTATTATTGCCTTCATTTTACAGATAAGGAAACTGAGCTTCATAGAGGTAACATAATTTACTATATGTCCCACAACTAAAAGTGGTAAAGCTAGAATCTGATCTAAGAATGACGGTTCTATAGTTTATGTCCTTAACAAATGACAAGAGTTGGGACTTTACTCTGTGTAGAAAGAGCCACGATGAATATTAAATAATAAATTGGATTGAATTAAATTAGAATTTTGATAGGTCTCCCTTGTAACTAGGTGGAGTCTGGGTTGGAAGGAGACTGGAAACAAGTAGATGATTAGGACACTGTGGCAATTCTGGTAGCTTGGACCAGGGAAGTGGCAGAGATAATAAAGAAAAATAAATGGCTTTGAAAGACAGAGCTGTGGATTCAATCAATACTGAATAAAGAGTCACATTTGAATGATAACTTGAATATTGATACTACGAGGCCAGCACAAATGAATTGTCCAGCAACTCTGTCTTTGAAATTGAATCTCTTTTTACAGCATGTAATTTACACTGTCTTCAGAACTTTAAGGAAACAGACTAGGAGTCCCAAAACTGAAGGTGATTGTGCCCAGTTTGTGTTAGTTATTTTCTTTTACTCTCCTAGCCTCTCTCTATACCCTCCTCTACCATGCTCTGTGCTCTGAAAGGCTTAATTATATGTATTGCACCATCTGGGCTTCATTGCCCTCTCATTCCTGGTGGAGTATAATTTTTATGCTATATGTTAGAAAGACTCCCAAATGTGAAAATACATGCAACCATTTATTAAGCACTTACTATATTCTAATTATGTACTAGGTGCTTCACAAACATCACCACATTAATTATCAAAAATCTTCCTGTGGCCCTGGCTGGCGTGGCTCAGTGGATTGAGCACTGGCCTGTGAACCAAAGAGTCACTGGTTTGATGCCTAGTCAGGGCTCATGCCTGGGTTATGGGCCAGGTCCCCAGTAGGGGGTGTACATGAGGCAACCACACATTGATGTTTATCTCCCTCTCTTTCTCCCTCCCTTCCCCTCTCTAAAAATAAATAAAATATTTAAAAAACTTCCTATGAGGTAAATTATTAATGATTTTACAGATTTATGAATTGAGTCTGAGATAAATAAGGTGATATTACCAAGATCCCCCTGCTAGGCAGTGGATAAATCAGGACTTAATCCTGGTTTAAATTGCTTTTAAGTCCCACATACTTCCTATTACATTGCACAACAAATCACAGTTATGCAGGTATGGAATCTTACACAAAATGTAATGAGGGATACTGGATTGTATTCCTGGCTTTGCTATGTGACCTCAGACAAGTAATTTTAACACTCTGAGCTTTTGTTTCCTCATCTGAAAGTGAAAATGAGAATATCTACTCAAATGTGTTGTTGCAAGCTATGGATCAAGGCAGGCAGAAACATATACATGCCTTAGTTAAAGTGCAAGGATCAAACCACATCGGGTATGATTAAGATAGCCAGGAAATGATAGAGATTGTCTCTGACTCTTACTTTTGAATCCTGGGCTTTCATCAGTCTTCAAGGGGCTTGGAATCTAGTGGTTTTCTATTTTTATTTCTCTTTTAATTTTGGAACTTGTTTTCTTAAGAAAAAAAAAAGAATTTTACCTGAAAATATGATTTGTAAAACAAAGCAAAGACGATCTTGTCAAAATTGGAGTAGAAAATCTCAAGTTCACTTTCTCTGGATGCTACTAGCAGACCCTAAAGATAGTGATTTGTGGTTTGCAACCCACTTGTTGCCTTGAAATTCATTTCTTGGATCAAGACCAGCACTTGAAAGACTAAAATATAATAAAATAAAAATAACACTTCAGGGCACAGCACATATGCAGTGAGTAGCTGCAAGTTTTGCTTCTGTTACATGTGTGAGACTAGGTCCAATGTAACGTATTTTACATTTACAGAGTATAAAAGTTTGAAGATAACTTCCCTTTGGAACTATGTCGAGCTCAGTTGTAAACAGATGTTTTAATATATAAAGTAAGAGTAGTATACAACCAAGTAGAATACAAAGAATACATGGAGGTCCAGCCTAAAATGTTGAAAGCATGGAGGAGAGCTATATTTTGCTTGGAGACAGCTTTGATGTGGACCTTAAGGTATGAGTAGGAGACTCCTAGAAAAAGAGTAGTCAGGAATGGGGAGTGTGGGAAGGCATTCCTGGTATCAGGACAGAATGGTGTGAGCTACAGGTTGGTATGTGCAACAAGTGGTCAGTGCATCCTCATTAAGATCCACAGAATTTCTGACTTCTAAACAAAAAGCTATAGCTAAGTCAGAGATGTTTCTATTGTAACAGCTGGTAGTTAATACTTTCTTTCCTCATGATTATGTGCACTCCAGCTCACTTTTTTAAAAGATCATGAGAGCAGAGGATGCTCCCATGACTTGAGAGATCTCACACTATTTCTTATGACTGCCATCAGGAGAAAGGCTTCCAGCAGATGCAAAGGGCTAAGCAGGATGGAAGCACAATTTCAATAGCAAAGGGAAGTACTACAGTGATGGTGGGCTCTTCATTTCATAATCCTTGTGCAAATGGAGCCCTGCTAAGTGAAGGTGGTTAGCCACACAATGGAGCCAAACTTATGTGCTCTCCTGAAAGACAAGTTTGGCCCATTCACAAAACCTTAGGTTCAGGAGAGGCTGCAAATAACTGTAATTAAACAAAAAAAATTAATTAAAAAAATACTGGGCCTAAAAAAAAAACCAAAACAAAAACCTTAGGTTCACACCAAAGAAAACACGGTTGTAAATACACTATAGTAATTTGGTTCTGTGCCCCCAGGCAAGCCTTTCCTTTATGACTCCACTGCGATGCCGCAGTGCCTAGAGACAGAAGAAATGTCTAATAATAATGCTTTGCTATCAACACTACCCATACAACTATAGTAACAACAGTGATAGTCATGAGGTACTCTCAGATAGCATCTTGGGTGTTTAGGTGACCTTGCTAAATGGTATTAAAGTAACAAAAGAGGAAAATTGTAGGTCCCCCAAACTGAGGAAACAGATCAGCAGCTTCTTATCAATTGTTATGGAAGTATTTTACCATCTGATATGCATGTGAGAGGATGGAGAGTGTAGTAAAAAGCATATGGGCTTAGGAGTCCAAACAATGCTGTTCAATAAACTTAAGCCTCTAAGGGTACACAGCAGGGTATAAGACAGTAGAGAGTGGATATTATGAAAACTAATGGAGAATAACCAGCACAACTGGAGTGCAAAGTTTTGTTTCATCCCTGGACTCCTGATATCTTTGATCTGAGATGGAGGAATGAAGAGGAAAGCTATTTTATGGAAGGTTTTTATGGGCTAAGACTGCAAGGGGTGTGTATCACTTTCACACACATTGTTTTGCCCAAATTTTAGGCATATGACTACACCTAATTCCAAAGGAATCTGGAAAATATAGAATAGCTGTGTAATCAGGAGTACAAGGAGATATAGGTGGTGTAAACTGTGGCTGACATAGCACCATCCTCAACACTTTATCTATACCATCTAATTTAATACTCCAACAGCACTTTAAAGGGGATAACTATTATTATCCCTGTTTTATGGTGATGAATTTGAGAAGATGCAGAGTTATTTACTCAAGATCAGTGAGCAGGTACGTGGAAAACTTGGGATTCAAGTTAATTCTGAATCAGAAGAATGAGCTTGTCTATGTCTTTCTGTGATTTCAATGAGAAATTAAACATTGCATTAAATTGTACTAAATTTATAGATTGATTTGGGAAGAATTGACATGTTTGCTATGTTGAGTCATTCAACCCATGAACACATTGTCTCTCTCCATTTATTTAGGTTTTCTTGATTTTTTTTCTTAGCATTTTGCAATTTTCAGCATACATATTCTGTACATGTTTTGTTAAGTGTATATCAAGGCATTTAATTTTATTTAGAGTGGCAGTAAATGTTTTAAATTCTGGTCTACCTATTGTCATTCTAAGTATGTAGACATGTCTTGACTTCTCTGTGTTGATATGGTATCACGAAACCTTGCTGAAATAAATGATTACTTCTAGAAGTTATTTTTGTTGATTAGAATTTTCTACATAGAAAACCATGCCTCCTATAAATAATAACAGTTTTATTTCTCCATTTTCAATCTATATGCCTGTATTTCTTTTTATTGCTTTATTTCAGTGGCCAGAATTCCCATTACTGTTGAGTGTGTGAAAAGAGAGAGCACCATAGCTTTGTTTCTAATCATAGGGGAAAGCACTCAGTCTTTCACCATAAAATATGATGTTACCTATAGGATTTTGGAGATGATCTTTATTAAATTCTAATTATTTCTAATTTTAATTTTCTGAGGGTTTTATTTTTATAATGAATAGGTATTATTTTGTCAAATACTTTTTCAGCATTAAATTGATATCACCATATTATTTTTCTTCTTTAGCCTGTTGATATGCTGGATTACATTTTTTTTTGTAAACTTTAACCATGCTTTATAGTTTTTTTTACTTCTTTGATGTTAAAAGGTCTTTATAGATTATCTAGTCCATTTTTCATGTTTTATGGACAAATGAAATAAAACAGGACTGTATCTTGTGATTTATCAAAGGGCACTTTCTTAGTTAATGTTGGAGCTTGTCAATATTTCATGTACTCCCACATCCAATCTGATGCTCTGCCTAGTATATTATACTGTCAATTTTCTATCACATATGTATTATATAAATATTACATTTTTACAGTGTAAATATATGTAAAATATAAAATATATTTACTTATTAAATATCTAAATATAATGTTTTGTTTTTGAATACAATTAAATCAGAACAAATGTGTATGTTTTGATCAAATTGTAATGATTTCCCCCAAATGGTAGACTCGTACATAATGGATTTCATTGTATAATACAAAACCTTTTTTTACAAGCAAACATATTTTATTTTTTAAATCTTTTTTATTGTTATTCTATTGCAGTTGATAAAAAACTGTGATACATTTACACAATGGAATACTACACGGCAGAAAGAAAGAAGGAACTCCTACTCTTTGTAACAGCATGGATGGAACTGGAGAGCATTATGCTAAGTGAAATAAACCAGTTGGTGAAAGGCAAATACCATATGATCTCACTTATAAGAGGAATCTAATGAACAAAATAAGCTAATGAACAAAATAGAACCACAGGCATGAAAACATGGAACCGAGTGAAAGTGACCAGAGGGGAGGGAAGAGGGGGATAATGATGGAAAGAAGGGGAAGGGGCTAGATAAAGAACACGCATAAATGACCCACAGACATGGACAACAGTGTGGGGATTGACTGTGGGAGTGGGGAGGGGGAGGTAGCAGAGGAGGGCAAAGGGGAAAATTGGGACAAATGTAATAGAATACATTGGTTTTTGAAAGTTGAACCAACATTACATATCAGGAATGCATCCCATTTAGTTACATTGTTGGATGTAATTTGCTAATGTTTTATTGTACAGTTTCATGACTATGTTCATAAGTGCTATTGGCATGTGGTTTCTTTCCCTTTATTTGTAGATTTTTTGTCTGGTTTTGGTGTCAGGGTAATACCAGCCTCATAAAATAGATTAGGAAGTGTTTTCTTCTATTTTCTGGAAGAGATTATGAAGAATTGGTGATCATTCTTTTTGAAAGATTGATAATAATTATGCAATGAAACTATATAGATTAGGAGATTTATTTTTGGAGCTTTTGAATTATGAGTTCAATTACTTTAATGGCTATAGGACTATTGAGAATACCTATTTCATCTTGGTTGAGATTTGGTTGTGGTTTTTAAGGAATTGGTCCATTTCTTTTAAGTTCTCAAATTTAACACTGTCACATTGTTTGTACTATTCCCTTATTCTTTTAATGACTGACAGATTTGTAGAAACATTTCATTTCATTCCTAATGCTGGTGATTTAATCTTCTTTCATGTTCGTTAGTCTTGCTAGAGGTTTGGTTATTTTATTTTATTTATTTTTTATTGTTGTTCAAGTACAGTTGTCTCCATTTTCCCCCCACCTCCCACTCTTGTTCCTACCCACCTTTGGATCTGTCCATGGGTCCTTTATACATGTTCCTTGATGACCCTTCCCTCCCCTACCCAGCTGTTATTCTCTCCCCCTCCTCTCTAGTTACTGTCAGTTTGTTCTTAATTTCAATGTCTCTGGTTATATTTTGCTCTCTTGTTTTTGTTGATTAGATTACACTTATAGGTGAGATCATATGGTATTTGTCTTTCACCACCTGACTTATTTCACTTAGCATAATGCTCTCCAGTTCCATCCATGCTGTTTCAATGGGTAGGAGCTCCTTCTTTCTTTCTGCTGCATAGTATTCCATTGTGTAAATGTACCATAGTTTTTTTGAGGTTTATTTATTTTATGAATAAATGATGAGAAGTCCACTGTTTTTCTTATTGACCTTTTCATACAGGTAATGCCTCATTTCTCTTGGGCTGCCTTTAAATTGTTTTTCTTTCTCTTTAGTTTTCAGAAGTTTAATTATGATGTGTCTTGTCATGAATTTCTTCAGGCTTGTCCTATTTGGGGTTTCTCACTATTTTGCATCTCTAAGTTTGTGTCTTTAGTCAAATTTTGAAAAATTTAAATCATTATTTCTTCTAATGTGTTTTTAGTCCCATTCTCTTTTAATTCCCTTTCTGGGTCTCCAATGATTCATATGGTGTACTCTTTGCTATTGTCCCACAGGTCCCACAGTCTCTGTTCATTTTTGTCTATTTTCTCTCTATTATTAAGTTTGAGTACATTCAGTTTATCTTTCCTCAAGTTCACTAATTCCATGTTCTGCTTTTTCACTCTACTGTTGAGCTCATGAAGCAAACTTTTAAATTATTTTCATATATAATTTCCATTGAATTATTGAGCAAAAGTGTGTCATTTTATTGCTTCCACTTTACATATCTATTGAAATTTTCTTTTCATTTTTTCAAGATAATGATTAATTCTCCTTTTAAAATGGCTTTTTAAAATCCTTGTAAATAATTTCAATGATTTAGTTTTGTGTTGGCATTAGTTAGCTTTATTTTCTCATTCAAGTTGTAATTTTTTGGTTATTGTTATGATGTATGATTTTGTAAATTGTGTCTTGAACGTTTTGGCTATTACTTTAAGAAACTTTAAAAATATTTTATTTATTTATTTTTAGAGATAGGGGAAGGGAGGGAGAAAGAGAGGGAGAGAAACATCAATGTGTGGTTGCCTCTAGCATGCCCCCCCCCACTGGGGATTTGGCCTGCAGCCCAGGCATGTGCCCTGACTGGGAATCAAGTTGGCAAACTTTTGGTTAGCACTTTAAGAAACTTTTGATCTTTCCCTGGCTGGTGTAGCTCAGTGGATTGAGCGTGGGCCTGCAAACCAAAAGGTTGCAGTTTGATTTCCCAGTCAGGGCACATGCCTGGGTTGCAGGCCATTCCCAGCAGGGTGTGCACTAGAGGCAACCACACATTAATGTTTCTCTCTCTCTCTCCTTCCCTTCCCCTCTCTCCTTCCTTTCCCTTCCCCTCTAAAGATAAATAAATAAAATTTTTTTTAAAAAGAGAAGCTTTTGATCCTATTTAAATATTTAGTTTTAGCATGCAGATTACCTATTTAGCTTTAGCATGTAGGCCCTGGGCTACTTTTGTGGCAGTGGTTTTGATGGAAGCTTAATTTTACGAGCCTTTGTGGTATTATTTTGGTTGGGCTTCATTTGGTCCTGACCAATGCTACCCAAGGTAATAAAATGTGTCTTGCCAGGCAGGACCATTTTGTGTCTCTTTGGGGTAGGGGAGACTTAGGATCAGAAAGCTGCAGGACCAAAGAGCCTTTCTTGCCCTCTGGACTCTTGTTTGATAGGAAACCTCTGCTTATAGAAGGTGATAGTGTTCCCCAAACAAGATTATTATTGTGGCAGGGTCCCTTGTGTTATTTCCACGTGGCTGCCCTGGCAAAGCCAATGGGACAGAAAGACCTTCTAGGCCATGGTCTACTTATGGTGGGGGTGGGGTGGTGAACATCAGAGGTGGGGAGATGAGGATGTTGTCATCCCCCACTCTTTATCCAATCTTCAAGAGATTTTGACATGTGGTTTTGGTTAATAACCACTGGTCTCTGATCCCTGAAGCCCTCCCATCTGTGATTCTTTGAATGTTTGCAAGGAGAATATTGGCCTTTCAAAGGAGACTCTGGGGAGTTAGAAAATTTAATTTGAATGAGATTCCCCTTTTTCATTGTGCACCAGAACAAACAGGAGTATAAACATTCACATGTAATGGAAGCTGACCCTTTGTCATCTGTAGTGCAGACTGAGGATGGGTCTACCCAGATTTCACAGCGTAATTATTATACTGCTTTAAAGACTGCCATGAAGTTGATTGAGATCAAGGAATATCAAAGTGCTTTGTGTATGCTCTCAGCTGAAGAATTAACAAATTGTAAAACAACAAATTTAAATTCTGCATGTCAGAATGGTGATGAGGAGTAGGTTGTGTTATACAAAAGTGCTGGACAGGAATTGGAATCATGTTAATGTCATGGTTATAGTGTGGGCACATATCACACACTATTGATAAGACCAGTTGTGTACTATGCATTTACACCTCAATTAGTAATGTCCTCAGATTTGGAAATTCTTAAAATGTTTCTGGGTATATTTCCTCAGAATGTCAAATGATTACTGTATAGTCATAAATTTGCCCATTGAATATGGAATCAGAGCTTGGCAAGTTGAGTGAGTTTATGAAATGTTCCTGAAGTTGCTATGGCCAAATTAGGACGACTTTGCATAGTAACTCAGAATATATGAAACTTCAGGGCCTGTGTACCCTTTTCCCTTCCAGTGCCCCTACTAGCTTCTGTGTCTCTTCTTAGCATCTGTAATACAGAGGCCCCACCCCATACTCACCCCATGCCAACTTCTAAGCCCCTTTCTAATAGACACATTTTTAAGATAAATGCATACAATAGTTGTTTTCCTCTTGTCCTTTAAGGCAGACAATTTAAACTAGAGTATATGAAAACACAATTTTTTATGTGTCAATATTTTTCTAGGGAGTAGGACCATAGTTTCTGCCCAACTCTCAAAGGGGTCTGTGATCCACAAGGTTTAAGATGACAAAGTTTTAAGATGACAAATGTACTTCCTTCTATTCAGAGCTCTCAGAGGGCTCCTAACCAGTGCCCAGGATGACACAGCTAGGAAATAAAGCTCCTGAGTTTTGAACCCAAAAGTAGTGGGGTTAAATGAAGGTTAGAAATCATTCCTGGGCAAAAACCCAGGACACTTTCACAAACCATTGTTCTGGAATGATGATGATGTGTGGGCATCTTGCCAGGTGCTGGCTCATCTTGCTCTTCCTCATCTAGTGCTAGGCCTGGGCAGCCTCAGGTTTCCCAGAATATTTATAAGTCTTGAGTCTTTCTCAAACTAAAATGTTTTCAGCCTCCTGAGCTGGAAATCTCAGCATTTTCAAGGACATCATTAAATCTATCTTCCCTTTCTTAGGATTATATAAAAGATTCACATGCCTATTGTAACATCAGATGCCCTTCAAATTTTCTCTGGAAGCAACCAACAGGATGACATGTTGCTATTTTAATTTGTTTTCTTAGGAGTCTAGCTTTTTCTTAGATTCTTAGAATGTGAGAGCCAGAAGGCTTCTGAGACAAAAGAGACCCTTTTAAAGGTAGGGACAGGAAGAAACTTGTCTATGGTAAAAAAAAAAAAAACAAAAAAAAAAACTGAGTAGTATAAGATCAGACAAAAAACCTGAGTCCTTGACTCCCAGTCAAATGCTTATCAACAGATGAGTGGCACAGTTCTTTTAAAATGTTCCCTCTTTACTGTGCTCCATTCCCCCCTCATCCCCCATAAACCTGTAACTTATGTTAGTTGCTGGTGAGGGGAGAGGTATCAGAGGGGCAAACAGAAGGGTAATGAGTATAAAAGGATGGGCCAAAGAAGTAATCATGGTCTGGCCAGTGGGCTTTCTTGGACTAACCAAGTTTACCTTAGAGCATTAGACTTCCATCTTGTAGAAGTGAGAGAGTGTAGTGACACCACCCAGCTGGCCACAAAAACCCTTGGAGGCCGACACAGTGAGCAGGAGACTGAATAAGATTTCATAATAATTAGCATAGATATTTCCATTTTTAAACTCCCCATGTGCTAGACCATGTGAGAGGTATGTTAAATATATTTGAATCATTTATTTTCCCTACATTCTGGATGGTAAGAACTGTTAATATCTCAATGAAAAAACTGAGCTCTCAATGAGCTGATCTGTTCAAGGTTACAGAGCCAGTAAATGCCAATGTTGAATCTAATACCCAGAGTGCTGATTTCAGTAAAAGCTATCATTGATTGAATTTTACACTCTGTCTCAGGCACTGTACTAGGCTGTTGGATATAGTATTAAAATATTTACAGTAAACCTGTGAATTGAGTATTGTTATTTTCATTTTACAGAAAAAAAAACAGAAATTGAGGGTCAGAAAGTAAATGTGACTTGCTTAATATTCACTTAGCTAGTAAATAGTTTGATTAGGATTTTAAACCACGTCTGTCTGACCTTAAAGCCCACATTCTACACCATGCTGCCTCTTTCAGAGATGTGGAAGCATGATACAGAGAGGGTAAATGAGGTTTTCAAAGGGGAGACTTCTCTTGATGGCTTTGGGAACAGCTTAAATATCTTACATGCTCAATCTATGATATTATAATTCTAGGAGGCAAGGAAAAACTAAAGGTATAAGATCAGTTATCTGATATCTGAATATCTGAATATTCAAGATATCTGAATTCTAGAGAACTGTCCAGTTCTCCAGCTCTACACTACATTGTTGAAATAGATGGACAATTAAATTGGGACATATTGGAAGGCTGAAGTTCTCACTGAGATCAAACTAAGCTGGGACCTCTTAGAATAAGTATCAACTTCTCCGCTGGAAAGATATGCCCAATTGTGCTTCTAGAGACTGCTGCCTTGTTGTGAATTGTTATAAATAAGGAAACTTATGGCTTGTTTTCTGTCACTTCTATTCAACTGATTAATTTCATCCTATAAAACAATGTCACCCCAGTTTGTGTAGGATTAGTCCAAATCAGATAGATGTCACTTGTGCTCTACCTCTCTTAGACTTAACCTGCAAAATAGAGAGCTAATGCGTTGCTGCTTGCCCATAGATTTCCATATTTATGGTAAGTCCACCCCTTTTAATTTCTTCAGGATCCTCTGGTTTTCAGTACAATCATCTCTAAAATTATGGGTGATGAGTGTATAGTCTATTTATTAGCTTGGTAGCCTTTGATTTGCACCTTTTTGTCCCAGTACCCTAGCTAGTGCCTGGTCCCAAATAGTGCTCAGGAGGTATTAGATAAATGAATAAAATCAACTTAACAAAGCACTTTCATGTATTTTGTGTAGTAGGCAGGATGGAAAAAACGTAAGTTCAGGACTTGAACAAACCTCCAAAGTCAGCTTATCTAATCCTACCTGATTCCTTCTGATCATTTCCACCCAACCAGTCTTTCATGCTCTACTCGTACACTTCCAGTTACAGGAACTCATGAGTAGACAGCTCACTCCCAAGGTCTTCTTCGTGTTAAATGAACTCAGTCTCTCTGTGGCCTCTACTAATATGTTGTAGCTCCTTAGTACCACACACATTGTCTATTCTGCCAGCCTCATCACGAGGCCTGAGCTCCAGTTCATTCAATAATTCCACACAGAACTTGGGATCTTGCTTCTTCACTCTACTAACCTCTCCTCTGTGCCCACTCTACTATTTCTGTATCAGTTTTAAAGAATGTGGAACAGAGATGGAAATAGAATACCTGTTGAGCAGTGCAGAATAGAGAAGAAAGCAACTTCCTTTGTTCTGAAAAATAGCAACTTCATTGATATAGCCAAAAGTAAAATTTATGTTTTTGAAACCACTCCACCTTCTTAATCAGGGATCTTCAACTATAGCATGTGGGCCAAATATGGCCCACTGCCTGTTTTTGTAAAGAGGTTATGTTAGAATATAGCCATGGCCATGCATTTACATATTGTTTGTGGCTGTTTTTGTGCTATAAGTGCTGAACCGAGTAGTTGCTACAAAGACCATATGCCTCACAACACCTACAATATTTACTCTCTGGCCCTTTAAAAAATTTGCCAACTCTCACTCTTAATTTATAATGAACCTCTTGGTAAAAGCTCTGTTATTCATATCAAGTTTATTGATAAAAGCAAAAGTAAAAGTACACACTGAGACTCAGAGAGCTGAAATGACTTGACTAATTTCATACAGTTCAAGGGTGACCAGAGATGGATTTTTAACCACACTTTGTTCACAGTCTGCTGTTCTCTTACCTCACAGTCTTTTCAGTGCTCACCACCAACAACTTCAAGCTGGAACATGCTATGGTGCCATGGTTCCATGATTTCTAGCTGCTCTAGTTGCATTTGCACTATCAGCCAATGCTGTCCCAGGTAAACTCTACCTGGCTTGCATCAGTTCTTCTTAGTTTGCTCCCTTGTTTTATCTCGACTCTTTACTGTTGGAATCAGAGTCTCTTTGGCCAGTGACCAGTAACCTCTCTAGAGAACAAGATGTTCAGGAACCTTTGCTTACAGGGTTAGAGAAACCAGGCTTGATAAACCTCAGGGCACAACAACAAGGCAAGGAGAGAGTCCTACCCAGTCTGTGTCACATTCTAGGATCAGGAACCATGGGTTTATTGATGAGGTGGTCTCTCAGTCATCATCTCTCATGTCCTGCTATCTGGAAAGGTTTCCAAAAGAAAAAAAAGGAAGGAGGGAATGAGGGAAAGAAGAAGGGAGGGAGTGAGAAATGGAGAGAGAGAATTAATATAGAACTGATCAACAAAAACAAACTTTAATTAATTAATTAATTAATTAATTAATTCTGGTTTTTGTAGCTGGGCACTCACTTAGAACCTTTCTTGGTTTGTAGCAGAGATAGGCACAGCTGCCCAGCATTTCCTGCCTATACTCTAATAGGAACTGACAGGGGTTCAAAAAACGAGCCCAGTCATAGCCAGTTCTACATGGACAGTCCTGTCCCAGGGCACACAGACAAATAAGGTGGGTGTGTGTGTGTGTGTCAAAGTAACTAATGTAGACTGCCATGAGACTTTCCCTTATCCTTGAGCCCTTCTCCCCAACCTTACATTCACCTACAAAAGGTCCCAATGGTGAAAAACAAGGATGCACAGGAAGACTAGGAGCAAGGCATTGTAGATGCACATCTACCATGTGAACTAGAGTACCAAAGAATAATAGACCTCAAAGAGTCCTTAGCTATCATCTTGTCTAACCATCTAATTTTACAAATTGGAAAACTCATGCTTGAAGAAGGGAAATGATCAGCCTAAGACCACACAGCAGATACATTTACATGTATAGAATCAGTGAAGTATTCAAGTTGAAAGAGCCTTTAGAGGTCATTTGCTTAACTCTTTCATTTTACAGATGGGAAAACTGAGGCACATTTCCAAGAAAGAAATGGTGCCTGATAAATGTATATATTCCCACATGTAACAAGGTGCCTTGAATTGAACAAAAATTCAAGAAGTGGTTCTTAAAATAAAGAGAAACAAATTCTTAAGAAAGAATTTTTGATATTATCCTGTTTGCTCACTTCACAATTTATTGTAATAAACCAAGGCCCAAAGAGGGGAATGATTTTCCATACATTCAGTAACAAATAGAGCTGAGATAAGAACCAAGTAATTCCAAGGTTACAGAATGTCCCCTAAGTCCCACTGTTATTATGTGACTTTAAAAAATGAGTCCATTTTTCCCTTGCAGAAATCTCACATTCATATGTTCCTTCCTCTTTTTCTCCTTTTCTTTTTTCTTCTTTCCACCCTTAAACATTTCTTCAGCATCTTCCATGCATGGAGGAATACAGTAATGTATAAGATCCACTTGTTACAACAAAGGACTCACATTCTCTGGAAGAGACAAGTGTTCACACAGGCATTTGCAACATGCTATCCACTGAAGATCTGGAGGGAGCAGTGCCTAAATTCAAACAGAAGAGCCATGGGAGATTTCTTAGAGGGATTGACATTTGAGTTGGCTCTGGTGGAATATTAGGAGCTTATCAGAAATATAAAATGAGAATGGACACTTCAGGTTTAAAGAATAGCATTATGTAATGACATGGCACATTTGTAGAACACTGAATAGTAAAGCATGGATGGCACAAAAGATACCATGGGCAAGGGTGCAGGGAGCTTTTCAGGGGTAAGGAAAAGAGAGGGAGGGAGAGAGAGAGCGAGAGAGAGAGAGAGATTGAGATTGTAAGGGCCTTGAATAACAAGGAAAGGGACATAGAACTTAGCCTGAAGGTCAAAAGGAAAAGTTTTGAAGTAGGAGATTGATGTAGTTAGTTGTGTGGTATAAACTGATCATTCTGCAGCAGTATGAGCATCACTTCCCTTCGTCTCAAGATATTGTTGATTCTACTTTTGTTTACTTTGCTCCAGTGCTTTGTGTTTAGGGTCCTCCTGAGCTTAGGCATTAAGTGCGATATTCTCACTGTGCTTTTAAAGACTTCCCTAGCCACCTAAAAACTTCCCTCCTTTTACACTCTACCTCTCTGATTGTTTACTCTTCTCTTATAAGATTCAAAGTCCTGGGGGGAATACAACATGATACATGGAATGTACACTGGAAAGGTAAAGAAGACTCAGTTTCTAATGCTATCTCATTTTGCATATGTCTATTGAGGTTCCTAGTTTAAAAA
Organism: Micronycteris hirsuta; assembly: GCA_004026765.1. Lineage (NCBI taxonomy): Eukaryota > Metazoa > Chordata > Mammalia > Chiroptera > Phyllostomidae > Micronycteris > Micronycteris hirsuta. Next base: position 47,223 of record PVJI01009696.1, on the reverse strand, counting down.
AATGGCAGAAGGCAAAGTCAGGAGCAATGAAAAACAATGGAAAAGAGAGTTTTTCTCAAAGAAGAGAACATGTGTCTAATCCAGGAAGTAAGTCCTCTATCAGGACAGAGTTTTTTCAATCCCTGCCCAGCAAGATTTATTAATTGTTATAAACCCGTGTCTATTGTGCATTTCTCATGTTTTCTTTTCCTAAAGGGGATGTTTTATTGAAGTTAATCTGTTTCTGAGTTCTCCAGTGTTTTTAGGGTAAGGGTAAGGGACAGATAATTTATCATTTAGTTTATAGGTTACTGGATCATGGGAAGCCATATCACTGAATGGTGGGAAGCCGTATCTGGAGTTGAAGGTACAAGTTACCCAGAGATTCCGGACTTTGACATGATGCAGTAACTAGATGGAACATTGGGTTGTGTCTCTTGGGGAGGAGTTGAATCTATTCTATGTCAGTGAAGAAATGGGAAGTGGGGTGGACTGTGGCAGAGTCTGCTTATTGTTCAACAAACCCTTTGGCAATACCTTTAAGGTTCATGCCTTTAATTAGGACATTAATTTCTAGTAGCCATATTAATAAGCAAATTGTTGTTATTGAAAATAAAACGAAGATTCTAGACTCAGTTTCCTCATCTGTTAAAGAAAGACAATTAGAATATCTACCCATGGAGTTGTCATGAGCATTAAAAACAAATTAATTAAAGATCCTAGTCCAAAAGTGAGGTGCTTAATAAATGCTTGTTGATCTGGAAGCTCTTCTCCCAAACTTTCTTTTGGTGAAGTAGCACAGCATCACAAATAGGGAGAACTAAAAGGTTTTAGAGTCATACATAGCTGGGTTCAAACTAAAGTTATGTCATTTCCTCACTGCATGGCTTTTGTAAGTCACCTCTATTTGATCCTCAGCCTTCTCCTCTCTTAGAAAGTGATGTAAATACCTAACAACTCTCAGATAAAGGGCTGAGGTCACAACTTTTTATACTGCATTGAAAGGCTAGGCTATGGTACAGCTCTGATGAGAACTTCATGGTGGAAACTAAGACACAAGCCAGGCAGTGATGACACATTCAATTTGCCCCTCTCGTAATAACACCTGTCTATTAAGATCTCAACCCAGCTACCACCCACACTTCAATATTACTCCCACCAAAACTGCAGCAACCAAAGGTACAAAGCATGAGGTTCTAAAAATGGTTCACTTGGCAAAAATGAATGAATGAATGAATGAATAAATCCAAATATGAATTCAGGATCTTACCATATGTATTGGAATTAATCCTACACACATACATTAAGTCAGCAATACTCACGACTAGACATTATTCAGTAGAATAATGTAAGGGCTGTAAAAAGCATAAATGTTTGGCAATTACACTTCTGGGAATTTTTCCAAAGAAACTCAAACACTAGTTGTAAAGAATATATTCGCTCCTATGTTCATTGAAGCATTATTTACAATAGCCAAGATTTGGAAACAGCTCGAGTGTCCATCAGTAGGTGAGTGGATAAAACAGTTATAGTACATTTACACAATGGAATACTACATGGCCATAAAAAAGAAGAAAATTTTACCCTTTGAGACAGCATGGATGGACCTGGAGGACATTATGCTAAGGGAATAAGCCAGTCAGAGAAAGACAAATACCACATGATCCCACTCATATGTGGAATCTAATAAACAAACTAAACTAATAAGAAAATAAAGACAGACTCATAGATAGAGCAGGCTGACAGCTCTGGTGGGGCCTGGGAGATGGAGTAATTGAGCAAAAAAGAGAATTCATGGACATGGACAACAGTGTGGTGATTGTGGGGGAGGAGGATGGGTGGAGGTGGAAGCGGGTATAAGGTATATAAATGGTGATGGAAAAATAAAATAAATAAAGTAAAAAAATAAATAAGTAAATAAATGAATGTTTAGGTGCCACCCCTCAGAAATGCTGATTTACCTGATCTGGAGCTAGGCTTGGGCAGCAGTATTCCCTCTGCCCTGCTACCCATAAGTCAAATGACACATAGGGTTAAAAATGAATGTTTTAAGACTTAAGTTGGACCAGCACAATTCAGTGGAATCTTTGCAACAACCTAGCAGTGTATTACATGCCCCATTTTACAGATGAGGAAACTGAGGCTCAAAGAACTAAAATGATAGTAGATGGCAGAGCCAGAGTTCTACCTTAAGGGTAACTGAGATCAAAGCTGTACAGCTGCCTCTTATAAAGCCTTAGGAGCCCAGCCAAAGGAGGTTTTAGGGCTCAGGGACAGCTACTTAAACTGTGCCTCATAGAATGAATAGAAGTTTCCTATACTATAGAGTACTGTAGGCAGCAATATAGCATAGTCATTGAGAGTATAGCTATAGAAGCCAATAAATTGTCTAGATTCCTCTCTTAGTTTTACCACTTGCTAATACATGGGCAGGTTAGGTAAGTTTTCTTGGTCTCACCAGTTATTATAATGGCAATAATAATGATATCTACTGTGCAGGGTTATAATTAGGATTAAATGACTTAATATTCATTATGAATTTAGAACAGTATGTAGTACAATAAAAGCTATATATATATATATATATATTTGGAAAATAATTAAAATTAGAAATGTATATTACAAAGTTACCTCACACCCCTGTTGCAGCTACTTCGGAAGACATGCTCCTGATTAGTATAAGCAGTGTAAAATGGGAGAAATGCTACTTCAATATATAAAACCACAATAAAACATCAGACCTGGTAAGGCAACCAAGAAAATGATGGTGGTCCCGTAGCCCAACAGTTTCCCAAAGAAAGTGAGCAGACAAAAAGTGAAAGGGAAGCTCTGCATGGGAGAGAAAGCAGAATGCAGAAACAGTAGACTCGTATAGCTCAAAGTCTGACTTTGTCACTCAGGTTAAATAATGAGGTTACTAAGATAATTAACCCCAAAGCCTTGGTTATCTAAGGGAAGACAAGTGGCATGAAGGAACTGGAACCACAAATTAAAACGTTTGGTATTGTTTATAATAACAACTGACATTTACATAGAATTTTATAACTTGAAACAATTATCTAGCATGTAGTGAGCCCTCAGTAAAGAAGAGTTTTATTGTTATTGTAAATATTTCACTATTACCCTTACAGATGGAGGGGGGGATATCAGAGATGTACAGGGACTTGTTCAAGGTCAATGCAAGCAGTGAATTGGGCAACAAGTGCTGAAAACCTGTTCCTGACTCCAAACCTCCATTCTTCCCTACATACAGTTTTCTTATATTTTAAAAGACACTGAAACAAGCCAATGTGTAACTAATATCCCCCCAATTATAATATACTACAAGGTTTTCATAGATATTCTGTGAGAAACAAAATGTTTCCTTGGCCAAGTAATCTTGTAAGTACTGGGCTAAACATTAAACAGATTTATTTATGAAAAGACACTTCAGAGTCATGCATTATGCTCAGCGAAATAAGCCAGACGGTGAGGGACAAATCCCATATGATCTCACCTTTAACTGGAACACAATCAGCAAAAGAAAAAAGCAAGCAAAATATAACCAGAGACATTGAAATTAGGAACAATCTAACAATAGCCAAAGAGGAAGGGGAGGGGATTGTGGGGAGAAGGGTTTTCAGGAACTACTATAAAGGACACATGGACAAAACCAAGGAGGAGGGTGGAAGCAAGGGAGGGAGGTGGTTTTGGATGGGATGGGGGGTAGAGGAAAGGAGAAAATGCAGACAACTGTAACTGAAGAACAATAAAGTAATTTAAAAAAAAAAGGAAAAGACTCTTCAGAGTCATTAAAATGTGCTGTTTGAGTTGTCATTGATTCATAAATTAAAGCTCAGAAGTAGAAAAAAAAAGGTGCTGTTTGTTCGGAATATCTACAGAACTACAAAATGTAGGCTTTCCCAACATATTGACTGTGGGACCTTCTATTAATGGAATACTTTTTGATACCTGCAAGAATTCTAATGTATTGAATGCAATTTGGGAAACACTGCTTCAAATGCCTTCAGATTTGCTAAGGGAAAATCTACCAGCAGTTTTATTTTTAAAATATATTTTATTGACTATGCTATTACAATTGTCCCAATTTTTCCATTTGGCCCCCTCCACTCAGTACCCTCATACCCTCCAGCAATTCCTCCCCCCTTAGTTCATGTTCATGGGTCATGCATATAAGTTCTTTGCCTACTTCATTTCCTATACTGTTCTTAACATCCCTGTCTATTTTGTACCTACCAATTTGATGAAGGTTACATTAAGTGAAATAAAGAAAAGTCTACAGGGAACCAACAATGGAGAGGATGAAATCAAGAATCAAATCAACAATTTGGAACATATGGAAGTAAAAAAATTCAATCAGAATAACAAGAATTAAAAAAGAATTTAAAAAAATGAGGATAGAGCCCGGCTGGTGTAGCTCAGTGGATTGAGCACGGGCTGGGAACCAGAGGGTCCCGGTTCAATTCCCAGTTGGGGCACATGCCTGGGTTGCGGGCCAGGTCCCCAGTGAGGGCCATGTGAGAGGCAACCATACATTGCTCTTTCTCTCTCCCTTCTTCTCTCTCTGAAAATAAATAAATAAAATCTAAAAAAAAAAAATGAGGATAGGCTAAGGAACTGATGGGACATCTTCAAATGTACCAACATCTGAATCATAGGGGTGCCAGAAGGAGAAGAGGAAGAGAAAAATATTGAAAACTTATTTGAAAAAATAATGAAAGAAAACTTCCCTAATTTGGTGAAGGAAATAGACATACAAGTCCCGGAAATAGAGTCCCAAACAAGTTGGACCCAAAGAGGACCACACCAAGACATTAAATAATTAAAATACCAATGGTTACACATAAAGAGAATCTTAAAAGCAGCAAGAAAAAGTAGAGAGTTACCTGCAAAGTAGTTCCCATAAGACTGCCAGCTAATTTCTCTACCAGCCTTTTTAAAGTGAATGATCTCACTCCTCAACTGGTAGTCACTACAGAGGTGCACAAGGATGGAGTGCCAGAAGTTTTAGGATTGGACTGGGTTCATAACAAAGAAGGGTCAATTAGCCCTGGCTAGTGTGGCTCAGTGGGTTGAGTGCTCGCCTATGACCCAGGGTGTTGCTGGCTTGGTTCCTCGTCGGGGCACATGCCTGGGTTGTGGGCTGGGTACACAGTTGGGGGCATGTGAAAGGCAACCACACATTGATATTTCTCTCCCTCCCTTCCCCTCTCTCTGGAAATAAATAAATAACATTTAAAAAAGTTCAAAAGATCATTATGTTTCTAAAAGCTGGATCATTAGATCAGGAAATAATGCCAAGTCAAAACAAGTAAGGAACACAAAATCCAAGGCAGTCACTTTTTTAGTTTCTGTTTTCTTTTGGCTCTTCTAATTAGGTGGTTTTTGCTTTCTTATATTCCAGGGTGCTGATTTGATTCTCGGCTTCATCCACTCTACTATTGACTCCCTGCAAACTACATTTTATTTCAATTAGTGTATCCTTTATTTCTGCCTGGTTCTTTTTTATGCCATTGAGGTCCTCACTAAGTTCACTGAGCATTCTAATAACCAATGTTTTGAACTCTGCATCTAGTAGATTGCTTGTCTCCTTTTTGTTTAGTTCTTTCTCTAGTTTTGCTCTGTTCTTTCATTTGGGCCATGTTTTTTTGTCTTCTCATTTTGGGAGACTCCTTGTGTTTATTTATATGTATTAGGTAGAGCTTCTCCGTCTCCCAGGCTTGGTAGAGTGGACAAATATAGCATATGACCTGTAGGGTCCAGTGGCACAACCTCACCTATTGCCCAACCTGGATGCTCAAAGTGTGCCCCCATGTGGGCTGTGTACACTGTCCTATTGTAGTTGAGCCTTGATTGCTGTTGGCACAACAATGGGAAGGATTTACCCAGGCCAGTCAGCTGAAAGGGCTGCATGTGACCACTGACCACTGACCTCTGATCACTTTGGAGGATGACCTATACAAGGGCCTATCCCACAGAGCAGGACTTCCTTCATCAGGGCTCTGGTATCCACTGAATTCACTCCTTGAGTGTGTCACTTGTGGAGATGGTTGGGTGATGGTCCTTCAGTATGGCCTGAAACTGACTAGTGGGTGCACAGGCTCTGAAGTCTCCTGAGAGGTGTAGGCCCAGGTCAGCCACCACTGGTGTTCTGTGAGAGGCCACCTGGCATAAGACACAAAATGATCTGCAGATGGCTGCTACTTGTGCTGGGTTTAGAGGTGCATAGGAGAGGTCAAACTGTGAACCAAGGATGGCTGCTGCTTGTGTCATGCCTTGAGCCACTTAGTGAGAGGAGAGGTATGGGGCTTACTGAGGCCAGAAGCTACTTGTTTGAGAGAATTTAGGAAAATCTGAAGCATCAGCCAAGACAAGCCATTCATATGGGAAAGCCACTAAAACAACTTGAGTGGCCCTGAAATTTTGGTGGGGTGGGGCTTTAGCTAATCACTAGGGTGGAGCAAACAGTGTGAGCCAGAGTCTCAAATATGGCACCCACCTGTCAGCTATGTGAGGAGAGGGCTCAGAACAGGGAACAATGGCCTCTGCCAGCACTTATGGTTGGGAGAAAGCTGCCTCTCCAGCCCTTACCCTGATGCCAGAAAATTCAGTTCCTCCCCATATGTCTCTAGTGCCTTTAAAGCTGCTGTTCCAGTGCTGGAGCTCAGATGGAGTGTGTCCAAGTAAGTCTGTGTGCATTCCATTTAAGAGAAACTGCCTGGGGCTTCAGAAGTTTTCATCTTACTCAGCTTCAATCCCCACTGGCTTTTACACCCAGAAATTATGGGGACTTCTCTTCCTGGCACTGGAACCCTGGGCTGGGGGCCTACTGTGGGGCTGTGACCCCTCATTCCTCAGGGAGTTCCTCCAAAGATGAGATATCCCTCCCAATTTTTATCTGCCACACATGAGTGTTGAACCAGACAGTTCTGCATCTCTGCCCCTCCTACCAGTCTCAATGTGGTTTATTCTTTAATTCCATAGTTTTAGGACCTTCATTCAGCTTGATATTCAGTGGTTCTGAATGATGGTTGTTCTGTAGTTTAGTGTAAGGAGCCTCTGGGACAACATCAAGTGTACCAACATTTGCATCATCAGGGTGCCAGAAGGAGAAGAGAAAGAACAAGAAATTGAAAATCTATTTGAAAAAAATAATGAAAGAAAACTTCCCTAATTTGGTGAAGGAAATAGACATGCAAATGCAGGAAGTACAGAGAATCTCAAACAAGATGGATGCAAAGAGGGCCACGCCAAGACACATCATAATTAAAAGGCCAAAGTTTAAAGATAAAGAAAGAATCTTAAAAGCAGCAAGAGAAAAACAGGTAGTTACCTCCAAGGGTGCTCCCATAAGACTGTCAGCTTATTTCTCAAAAGAAACTTTGCGGGCCAGAAGGGAATGGCAAGAAGTATTCCAATTCATGAAAATGAAGTCAGTCACGAGTAACAGAACTTAGCAAGAGGAGCGGGCCCAGGGGAACATCAGGACTGTTTCTAGGGCTAACACAAAGCAGCTTTGCTAATTGTTTTAATTTAGTTTTACAGTCAGGCTTGATAAGAGTGGAACTGGCTCCACTGAGAGAGGGCACCTCGGATCAAGGGAACTTTGGCCTTTGAGGTCTCTGCTAGGAAAGATTCCAGAAGCCTTTGACTCATGGCTGATGTAAGAACACAAAATGAGAAATGGAATAATGAAACTTCCTTATATACTATTTATAAAATCTAAAATGTAATGTGTACAATAAGTGTTTTTGGCAACCCTGTGCCCACCTAACCCAGCAGGTACGTTTTTGGCTCCAGATAGTACAGAGAACAATTCCAAGTACTTTCACTTCTTTTGCTATGGTTTGGTTCAGGTCCACATGACTTCTTACTTGTACTCCTACTAATTTTCTTGTTGTCTACTTTCCTCCCCCAAATGCATTTACTATAATTTTTATCAGGGTATTGCCCACCATAGTTTTACTACATGAATTTCTTGTTTAGGTGTGTCATAATTGCTTTCTGGGTTTCTTGGGATATCTTTTAAGTATCCCCTTTATCCCAACCTTGCTTTCCCCACAGCATCTTCTAACTCCATCCTACTGAAACTTTTTTTTCTCTCATAAATTACTTTATTGTTGTTCAGTTACAGTTGTCTGCATCCTCTTCCCTCCCCTCCCCACCAGCCCATCCAAACCCACCTTCCTCCCTTACTTCCACCCTCCCCCTTGGTTTTGTCCATGTGTCCTTTATAGTGGTTCCTGAAAACCCTTCTCCCCACACTCCCCTCCCCTCTCCCTTCTGGCTATTGTTAGATTGTTCTTAATTTCAATGTCTCTGGTTATATTTTGCTTGCTTTTTTCTTTTGTTGTTTATGTTCCAGTTAAAGGTGAGATCATATGGTATTTGTCTCTCACTGCCTGGCTTATTTTGCTTAGCATAATGCTCTCCAGTTCCATACTTTAGTGTTTTTATTTGATTTTATTTTTGCTTAGGTTCTACTAATGTCTGGAGTGCCCCACCTCAAGCTAGTCTGAACAGTCCTTTGTGAATTGATAACTTCTGCTCATCTTTCAAGTGGTCTTCATGTCCTTCCAGAAATCTTCATTAATCCTTCATCTTTCTCATGTCCCACTGTTCCTTGGGTGAGTTCTCCCAAAAGTGTTCCCATACTACTCCATGCTTATCTTCATCTTTGCACTTATCGTACTGTATAAAGTGTTTTTCTCTGTGAGTCTGTGTCATTTATTACAATTTCTTCTTCATTACACTGAGAATAGGGACATAGGTGGGTGGCTTAAGCCAGTAGATAAACTCTCCTGCTCATCCCTTTGGACCCAGCACCTATTATTACCTAGCCTACCAGAATTTTATTTTAATTTAATCAAAACTATGTGTATTTCAAAAACTAACTTTCTTTTTTTTAGAGGGAAGAAGGATAAAAAAATCGTAGAAAGAAGTATAACATTGTGTTCATCAGAATTTCAATGAGGCTAGGGAAAGCAGACTGGCCTAGCAGGGTTGTTCCCAGAGAGAGGAACAATCAGAGTGAAAGTGATAAAAGTAGGTTTCCCATGAGACTGAGTCTTGTGGAGAAGTTCACATTTCATATCTATAAACCTTCTAGCAAAGGGCCAAACCAACACAACATGCATGGTTCAGGAGTGGAGAGAAGAGTGAATTTCAGGCATAACTTCTCATCTATATTTTAAGATTTAAATACAGAATATTTAAGACATTTTCATATATAAAAATTAGTTTACACTGATATAGATATGCATAAATATTAATTCACATGTAATATAAAGATATATTATATAAGTACAGACTAAAATATTATTATATAAAATATAAAACTAAGAAATATTCTCATTTTTTAAAAAAAACACCAACTTTGCATTATCTGGAAAAATGACTACTTACTTTTGAAGTGCCCCCTAAGTGACCACCATAGAGAATTTCAAGCACATTATGAACCTATATTTTAAGGCAGACCATCTTGAACATATCTTACAAATTTGATGACAGTCTGGCTAACAATATTTTCCCCAAATACAGTTGCAAACACAAAGATTAAATTTTTTTATTTATATGAACTTATCCTCACAAGAACCATATACAGATACTTTTATCATCTGCTTTTTATATGAGGAAACTCAGACTCAGTGATGTGAAATAATAGAATTTGAACCCTGGCATATTTGTTTTATTTTAGATTTACTGTTATTTAATTACAGTTGTCTCACCTGTTTCCCCATTGCTCAGCCCTACCCCGCCCCCCACTCCCACAGTCAATCACACCCCCCCATTTTCCATGCACATGAGTCTTCTATTCACATTCCTTTGCTTGAACCTCTTCTTTCCCTGTTATCCCCCCCCCGACACTGTCAGTTCTTTATTTCTAAGTCTCTGTTTCTATTTTGCTCATTTGTTTGTTTTGTTGATCAGGTCCCACTTATAGGTAGATCATGTTTGAATTCTGAAGCAATCATACTGTATATTCAAGCATGTTTGTCAATTTGGGTCTTATACTGCACTGTCTTTGAAAAATGAAATTTTTCAAAGCTTAGCTGCTTGAAAATCTTCCTCAGGCTTAATCCTTTTCTATGGTGTCTCCTATTGTTTTTATTAGGTTACGTAGGGCTTTCTCCATCTAAAAAACAATAGGTTGTCATCTGCTTTTGTGATTAGACTTAACTGTTCTAGACTTTTTTGGAAGGTTGGGATTGTTGATACTTCTCTTCCTGATTTAGAATTTGCCACTTTTATTCCTCTGGACATTCAGAAAGTGTTCTTTTATTTCTGCCCTGGGTGGTGTAGCTCAGTGGATTGAGCGCGGGCTGGGAACCAGAGGGTCCCGGTTCGATTCCCAGTCAGGGCACATGCCTGGGTTGCAGGCCAGGTCCCCATGAGGGCCATGTGAGAGGCAACCACACATTGCTGTTTCTCTCCCTCTCTGTCTCCCTCCCTTCCCCTCACTCTAAAAATAAATAAAAATAAAAATCTTTAAAAAATTCACAAAAAAAGAAAGTGTTCTTTTATTTCATTTCTTCTTATGCTAAACTCCTGTCACTTCTCTACCCCTATCCTTACCTCCATCCCCACCCACAACTTCAAAATATTTAAGAAATATCTCAGATACAAGATTATTTAGTTCACACTTCTTAGCATGTAAGAACTTTCATAATTTGTTCCAAACTTGTCTCTCTGGTCTCATTTTCCATTACTCCTTCCCTCCACACACCCTACCCTCCAGCTACACTGAACTCTCTTTTCAAAACATACCAAGTCTTTTCATGCCTCTTCCAGGAATGCCATTTCTTTCTTTGTCATGCAAACTACAACTCATAATTGAAGGTCCAGCTCAAAGATCGATTCATGTGCCTGCAGTCTTTCTTCCTGCACTCCATCATGCATTATAGGTCTTCAGTCCTTGTATGTCACTGCTGGCGTCAAATGTGTTTCAGAATTGAGTGTTTTGAATTTTAGAAATGTAACATTGTGCCTTCATTGTCTGTTATGCATCCTTCTCATTGGGATCTAGAGAAACAACACATTAAAATGCTTTAATGTTTCAGTAGCAAAACATATAAAAAGTAACAGTAATTTGACTAAAGTTTATACATAATCCTGCATCAGATCAGATCAGGTTTTGCTTCCAGATGAGATGCTTTTGGCTTTGAAAGTGTTTTGAACTTTTAATTATGAATAGAGAACTTTAGACTCTGTATTGTTGAATTAAACATATCAAGACAAAGTAGAGTTCATCCCACAAATGCAATAATGATTTAATATTTAGGACTGTATTAACATAACGCATCATTTAGTAGCTCAAAAGGGGAAAAGGATGTGTTGACTCAACAGTTTTTAAAATGGCATTGGACAAAGTCTAACATGTGTTGCTTAATTCTAAAATAAAGAAATATGTGGCTCCATACCATATATAAGCTTTGATCATTCTTAACGGTATAACATTAAAATTATTTTCATTAAAAGGAACAGTAAGTGAGAGCACCTTATTTAACAGTGTTATGGAAGTATTAACCAATTCAATTAGACTAGAGAAAGAAATAAATATTATAAATATTTTTAAATTACCTTCATTTTGTTTGCAGAAATATAAGATTGTATTCCCCAAAAGATAAATTTCTAAAAACTCTTCAAAGCAAAAAGCTAATTCAGTAACATTGCTTGTTACAAATTTATTACATAAAATTAATAGCTTTCCTATATGCAGTCAGATAAAAATATAATATTGTAATACCTTATTAATAATAGTAATAAAAAATAAAATTCTTAGCAATAAACACAAAATGTACAGAACCTATACAAAGAAAAAAGGTTTTCTTATTAAATCATTTTTAATTGTTACTCTGTTACAGTTGTTCCAATTTCCCACTTTGCCCTTCTCCACCCATCCTACCCCCTGCTCCCACAGTCAATTCCCACACTGTTGTCCATGTCCATGGATCATTCATACATGTTCTTTGTCTACTGCCTTCCCCTTCCCCTTCTTCCTACCATTATCCCCTTCTCTCTCCCTTCTGGTCACTTTCATTCTGTTCCATGCATCCATGCCTGTGGTTCTACTTCGCTACTTAGTTTATCTTGTTCATTAGATTCCTCTTATAGGTGAGATCATATGGTATTTGTATTTCATGGCCTGGCTTATTTCACTTAGCATAATGCTCTCCAGTTCCATCCATGGTGTCGCAAAGGGCAGGAGCTCCTTATTTCTCTCTGCTTTGTAGTATTCCATTGTGTAAATGTGCCATCGTTTTTTGATCCACTCATTTACTGATGGGCACTTTGGTTGCTTCTAGTAGTTGGCTATTGTAAATTGTGCTGCTATGAACATTGGAGTGCATAGGTTCTTTTGGATTGGTGTTTCAAGGTTCTTAGGGTGTAATCCCACCAGTGGAATTGATGGGTCAAAAGGCAGTTCCATTTTCAGTTTTCTGAGAAAATTCCATACTGTTTTCCACAGTAGCTGCATCAGTCTGCATTCCCACCAACAGTGTACTAGGGTTCCCTTTTTCTCCACATCTTCGCAAGCACTTGTATGTTGATTTGTTTATGATGGCCATTCTGACCGGTGTGAAGTGGTATGTCATTGTAGTTTTAATTTGCATCTCTCTGATGGCTAGTGATGCTGAGCAACTTTTCATATGTCTCTGGGCCCTCTGTATGTTGTCCTTGGAGAAGTATCTGTTCAAGTCTTCTGCCCATTTTTAAATTGGGTTGTTTGTCTTCCTGGTGTTGAGTCCTATGAGTTCTTTATATATTTGGATATCAAACTCAAAGTCCTAGAGGAAAACATAGGCGGGAAAATTTCAGATATTCCACATAGCAATATCTTTGGCAATATATCTCCTAGGGCAAGGGAAATAAAGGAAAGTTTAACAAATGGGACTACCTCAAATAAAAATCTTCTCTACAGCTACAGAAAACATTATCAAAATGAAAAGGGAATTGACTTTATGGGAAAATGTATTTGCCAATGACACATCGGATGAGGGTTTGATCTCCAAAATATAGAAAGAAAAAAGGGTTTAAAAGAAGATATAAGTAAATGGAAAGATACTACTGTATCCATATATTTTAATATAATATTAATGTGATTTACAATAAAAATTCCAATGAGGATTTTGGAGGGAATTTGGAAGAATGCTAATAAATTTCATATGCAAATATCCAGATATATTCTGAACTAAAAGAGTAATATGATGATGAATATGACAGTGAGGGAGGGAGAACAGGATAAAATCAGCCTTATTAGATAATTTGTGTTTTTTTCTTAAATATATTTTATTGATTATGATATTACAGTTGACCCATTATCCCCCCTTTATTCCCCTCTGCCCCACACACCCCCATTCCCCGCCCTTTAGTTTTTCTCCATAGGCCATACACATAAGTTCTTTGGCTTCTACATTTCCTATACTATTCTTAACCTCCCCCTGTCTGTTTTCTGCCTACTGCTTATGCTACTTTTTCTCTGTACTTTTTCCTCCTCTCTCCCCCTCCCACTCCCCTGTTGATATCCTTCCATACCTTATATGAATCCCTTTAACGTTTCATATAATAAAGGCTGTATGATGATGAACTCCTTGAACTTGACCTTATCTGAGAAGCACTTTATCTGCCCTTCCATTCTAAAGGAAAGTTTTTCTGGATAGAGTATTCTTGGATGTAGGTTCTTGCCTTTCATGATTTGTTATACCTCTTTCCAGCCCCTTCTTGCTTGGAAGGTCTCCTTTGAGAAATCAGCTGACAGTCTTATGGGAATTCCTTTGTAGGTAACTGTCTCCTTTTCTCTTGCTGCTTCTAAGATTCTCTCCTTATTTTTCATCTTGGGTAATGTAGTTATGATGTGCCTTGGTGTGTTCCTCTTTGGGTCTTGCTTCTTTGGGACTCCCCGAGCTTCCTGGACTTCCTGGAAGTCTATTTCCTTTGCCAGATTGGGAAAATTCTCCTTCATTGTTTGTTTGAATAAATGTTCAATTTCTTGGTCTTCCTCTTCTCCTTCTGGCATCCCTATGATCTGAATGTTGGGCCATTTACAGATGTCCTGGAGGTCCTAAGCCTCTCTTCATTTTTTTGAATTCTTGTTTCTTCCTTCTGGTCCACACTGTTGATTTGAGTCCCAGTTTCCTTCTCTTCCCTATTGGTTCCCTGCACATTTCCCCATTTTCTTTAGCATATCCTTCATTTGTTCATTTATTTGCATCCAACTTTCTTCCAATTTTGTGAGCATCTTGATTATCAGTGTTTTGAACTGTGTGTCTGATAGGTTGGCTATCTCCTTGTCCTTTAGTTGTAATTTTTCTGGAGCTCTCTTCTGTTCTTTCATTTGGGCCATTTTTTTCCTCAGCGCACCTGTTACTTTAAGGGGCAGAGCCTTAGGTGTTCACCAGTGCGGGGTAACCCACATTGTTGTGTTGTGATGCTTCCTTTGGGAGCGGGGTCTGGGAGGGCTTGCTCTGTTTACCACTGGCTCCCATTCACCCCCGCCTCAGTAAGCTCTCCTGTGAGGCTGGGAGCCGCTCTGGCCACTGCCTCAACCCCCACAGGTGCTTTCCACAGGTGGTCTGAAGCTTTCCCCCCCGCAATGGTGGGTTGCGATGGTGGGCCATGCAGTCTGCTCTTCTCTCCAGCTCCTTCTCCCTGTCTATCTGCACACGAAAGAGGGACTGCCTGGTCCACCAGTCTCAGCCCCGCTGGTTCCCATGGGCTTCTCCGGGTGCATCAGCTGTGCACTTCACTGAGTGCTTGGGCTGCATTTTGGCCAGGCGAGCCCGCAGTGAGTCTCTCCGGGCAAACTGCTGTCTTGCTGCGTGTGCTTTCTGCCTGGCTCTGCCCCGCTTACCAGTCTGGATGAATGTGTCCTCTCTAACTTCTTGGCGGTTGGACTTCCGCTCGGTTTGATTCTCTGTCCATTCTGGTTGTTTGTTTTGCTTTTTAACTTGTTGTTTATCCTCTTTGGTTGTGAGCGGAGGTGCAGCATGTCCACCTACGCCTCCATCTTGGACGGAAGTCCCAGATAATTTGTTTTAAATAGCATATTATGAACCTATTAAAATTAAAACAGTTTGGTAATGGTAAATAAATACATAAATCAGTGGAACAAAATAGAAAGTACTAAAATAAATCTGAATATTCCTGGAAATTTAGCATATTTTAAAGGTTATACTTATGATCAATGGTAGAAAGCATATTTGTTTAATAAGTGATTTGGAGAAAACTGATGATTTGAAAAAAAAAAACTTCATTATTTACACCAAAATAAATCACAGGTGTATTTAAGATACTAACATAAAATATCTCACCTTTAACTGGAACATAATCAACAAAAGAAAAAAGCAAGAAAAACATAATCAGAGACATTGAAATTAAGAACAAGCTAATAATATCCAGAGGGGAGGGAGGAGGGGACTATGGGGAGAAGGGTTTTCAGGAACCACTATAGAGGACACATGGACAGAACCAAGGGGGAGGATGGAGGCAGGGGAGGGATGTAGGTTTGGAGGGGGTGGGAGGAAGGGAGGGGAGAGGGTGCAGACAACTGTAATTGAACAACAATAAAGTAATTTTAAAAAATCCGATAAGAAAACATTAGTAAATATATTTATTTTGTAAATATATTTTATTGATCATGATATTACAGTTGTCCCTTTTTCCCCTCCTTTATTCCCCTCTGCCCTGTACCCCCTTCCACCCTAATTCCCCCCACTTAGTTCATGTCCATGGGTCATACACATAAGTTCCTTGGCTTCTCCATTTCCCATACTATTTTTAACCTCACCCTTTCCATTTTGTACCTACCACTTATGCTTCTTATTCCCTGTGCCTTTCCCCCATTATCCCCCACCACCTACCCTCTGATAACCCTCCATATGATCTCCATTTATGTGATTCTGTTCCTGTTGTTTGCTTAGTTCATTTTTGTATTTGTTTTAGCTTCAGTTGTTGATAGTTGTGAGTTTGTTGTCATTTTACTGTTCATAGTTTTGATCATCTTCTTTTTCTTGGATAAGTCCCTTTAACATTTCATATAATATGGGCTTGGTGATGATGAGCTCCTTTAACTTGACCTTATCTGGGAAGCACTTTATCTGCCCTTTAATTCTAAAGGATAGCTTTTCTGGATAGAGTATTCTTGGATGTAGGTCCTTGCCTTTCATGGCTTCAAATACTTCTTTCTAACCCCTTCTTGCCTGTAAAGTTTCTTTTGAGAAATCAGCTGGTAGTCTTATGGGCACTCCTTTGTAGGTAACTGTCTCCATTCCTCTTGCTGTTTTTAAGATTCTCTCCTTATCTTCCATCTTGGGTAATGTAATTATGCTGTGCCTTGGTGTGTGCTTCCTTGAGTCCAACTTCTGTGGGAGTCTCTGAGCTTCCTTGACTTCCTGGAAGGCTATTTCCTTTGCCAGATTGGGGAAGTTTTCCTTCATTACTTTTTCAAATAAGCTTTCAATTTCTTGTTCTTCCTCTTCTCCTTCTGGCACCCCTGTGATTCAGATGTTGGAACATTTAAAGTTTTCCCAGAGGTTTCTCAAACTCTCCTCATTTTTTTTGAATTCTTGTTGCTTCATTCTGTTCTGGTTGAATGTTTATTTCTTTCATCTGCTCCAAATCATTGATTTGAGTCCCAGTTTCCTTCCTTTCACTGTTGGTTCCCTCTATATTTTTATTTATTTCACTTTTCATAGGCTTCACTTTTTCCCATTTTTACAACCATACTCAATCATTTCTGTGAGCATCCTGATTACCAGTGTTTTGAACTGTGCATCTGCCAGGTTGGTTATCTCTTCATTGCTTAGTTCTATTTTTGGAGCTTTGATCTATTCTTTCCTTTGGGCCATATTTCTTCATCTCAGTGGCCCCTGTTACATTGTAAGGGGTAGAGCCTTAGGTATTCACTATGGCGGGGCAACCCAGGTAGCTTCGTTGTGGTGCTGTATGTGGCATAGGGGTCCTAGAGGGAATAATGCCACTTGTTTGGCTCACAGCCAGCTTTCAGTCACTTCTCCCACTACCCACAAGCAAATTTGCCCCTTCTGTTGTTGATTCCTGGGTTGGTTGGCTTGTGTCCTAGGACCCTGTGGGTCTCTCCAATGAACTCTCCTGTGAGGCTGGGAGTTGCTTCTACTGCTGAAATTCCCACAGGATTTTTCAGCCAGAATTTTTTTAGGGTTTATTTCCCTATGCTGTAACCTTGGGTTGTGTGGTCTGTCTCACTCCCCAGCTGTTTTTCCTGGTCTGTCTGCACACAAATGTGGGACTGCCTAGTCTGCCAGCCACTGCCTTGCCCACCCCAGTCCTCCAGCTGCGGCCTTGCTTCGCATCCTCTCCACCCTAGCTGTCTGTTTCCACTCCTCCTACCAGTCTTGATGAATGTTTCTTTAACTTCTTGGTTGTTAGACCTCCATGCAATTCGATTTTCTGGAAGTTCTGTTTTTTTTGTTGTTGCTATTTCTAAATTTCTTGTTGTCCTTCTTTTGGTTGTGTGAGGAGGCAGTGTATCTACCTACACCTCCATCTTGGCTGAAAGTCAGTAAATATATTTGTAATCTTGGCATGGTAGAGAACTTTATAGCAAGACACAAAATGCAGAACAGATAAATGAAATAATCAATACCTTTGACTATATTATAATAATTTAGAAATCTCCTCTGATTTTGCTTGAGACAATAGGCACAGGATGCAGTGTGCAAATAATGTTTTATTTGATTGTACACATGAAACCTGTATGGTTCTGTGAAGCAATGTAACCCAAATAACCTCAATTAAGGAAAAAAAAAGAAATTTCCTCTGTGTGGTCAAAAAATCTAAAAACAAAGTTAAAAATACAAATGATGAATTAGGGAAATAGAAATGATGAACTAGGGACACTATTTGCTAATATCCGCATTAGAAAAAGGCATACTCTTTATACTCTACAAAGAAATAAGTCAGTAAAAAAATTGCAATCATTTCAACAAAAAATAGATGAAAATTTTGAACAGGGGGTTCATCCAACAATATTTACTGTGCATGTACCCTGGTGCCAGAAACAAGTCTAGGTACTAGAGATAAAACAGTAGCCAAAACAAAGTATCTGATTTTATAGTTTCACTAGGAAGCTATAACCTAGTGAAAAGAGGGAGATAAATAAGTGAATTCATAGTATAGAGGTTGGTGATAAGTGCAATTAATAAAATAAAGTAGGAAAGTATAAGAAATGCTAGTGGGGGGCATGTTTCAATTTTAAGTAATGGTAAAAAAATGCATAGACTAGAAAAAAGTATTTGACTAAATAGCTGAAGAAAGTGAGGTAATGAACCATGTGGATATCTGGAGAAGGAGCCTAGCCCTGATGTGGGAGCATGTCTGTTGTGTTTGAGGAAAAGGAAGAAAACCAGATAGCTGGAGAGGAGTGACTAGGAGCTACAGTAACAGGAGATAATGTTGGAAAATTAAAGGGTTGGGGGAAGCAGATAGTGTAGGACCTTTGGCTTTTTCTCTGAGTAAAATGGGATGTCACTGGTAGGCATGTCCTCCTAGGAGAATATGTTGGCAGGAAGGATCACTATGTTGGTAGTCCTTGAGTGTCTATGAAGTCACAGAAACCAAATGTAACCTATCTCACCACTTCCTAGCATGCTTTATTACCTCTCTTCCAGTGCTAACTGAACTCTGCCCCCTAGGAACAGTGAGTCTGGCCCTTTTGCTCCCATGACCCAGAACTCCCTACTTGGTGAGACTGGAAACAGTCCTCTTGGCAGGCAGGGAGGCACAAGCAGATGGCTGCAATCCGATAGCAGGTAGCAGGTTCCAGAGAAGTGAGCTGATGAAAGGAAAGGATGACTGTCATACTCATTAAGTAAGGGGACTTTATGAGGGAAAAAGGCACTAATCTCAATCACGGCTGGTGTTCAATGACTGACTACAGATGAAGATAACTGCATGGGCTGGAGAGCTGTCAATAGGGAGAAAAGAGAAAGCAGAGATATCCATTGCAGAGGCTGGAGTCTTCCCATGGAACTCCTGCTTTATGGGGAATCAAGCAGAATCAGAACGAGGAAACATTTGGGATCTGGGCACAAGTGTCACTTTGAAGCTGTTGGCATATTATTTGCATCTCTTTTACACTAATCCACTTAATAAGTCTCAGAACTGGTGGTGATTACTTGGTCTGAGAGAGGTAAAGAACTAAGTCCACTGTTTGGCACAGGAAGAATGAGCTTTTATCACTGTTGCTATTGCTTTTGTTGTTAGAGCTGTAAGTAACCAGCAAGAGAAATCATGTAACCTTATAGATTTCAAGTTTGGTTGGGTTTTTCATTTGTTTGCTTGCTTTTGGGGGGGTTGGTAATGAAACTTTTTTTCAAAATACTTAAGACAAAGATCTTCAATATATACATGAAAATATAAGTGGTGTTTTATTATCACAAACTGATTATGTAAGTTCAAATTTATGTTTACTTGTAAAAATCAATCAGTTTTGATAGAAAAAGAGAACATATAATAATTTGATTATGTGTGTTTTTTATTAAATTTATTGGGGTGACATTGGTTAATGAATATATGGGTTTCAAATATATATATATATATATTTTAAAGAATTTATTTATTTATTTTTAGAGAGAGGGGAAGGGAGGGAGACAGAGAGAGAGAGAAACAGCAATGTATGGTTGCCTCTCACATGGCCCTCACTGGGGTCCCAGCCCGCAACCCAGGCATGTGCCCTGACGGGGAATTGAACCAGGACCCTCTGGTTCCCAGCCCACGCTCAATCCACTGAGCTACACCAGCCAGGGCTCAAATATATTTTTTTATGGTACATCATCTGTATATTGCATTGTGTCCACCATCCAAAGTCAAATCATCTTCCATCACCATAAATATATGACTCTCTTTTAGTCTTTACTACCCCCACCTCCCATCCTTGTGGTAACCACCATACTGTTGTCTATATCTATGAGTGTTTATTTTTCTTGTGTATTCATTTGTTGCTGTCAGGTTTATATTCCACATATGAGTGAAATCATATAGTTCTTAACTTTTTGTCTGACTTACTTCACTTAGTGTGATTGATCTTCTGAAGGTCCATCCATGTTGCTGCAAATGGCAGTATTTCATCTTTTCTTATGTCTGAGTGGTATTCCAATGTGTGTATATATATATGTATCACATATTCTTTATCCAATCATCTGTAAAAGGACACTTCAGTTGTTTCCATGTCTTGGCCACCATGAATAATTCTGCAATGAACATAGGAGTGCATATACATTTGAGAATAAATGTTTTCAAACCTTTTTGGCAGATACTCAGAAGACAGGTTGCTGGGTTATATGGAAACTCTATCCTTAATTTTTTGAGAAATCTTCACACTGTTTTCCATTGTGGCTGTACCAGTCTACATTCCCACCAGCAGTGAATGAGGATTCCTTTTTACCTAGAACCTTTTCAACCTTGTTATCACTTGTCTTGTTGATAATAGCCATTCTAACAGTTGTGAGGTGGTATTTCATTGTAGTTTTGATTTGCATTTCCTTAATACCTAGTGAGATTGAACATATTTTCATATAGCTCTTGGCCATTTTTATGTCTTCTTTGGAGATGTGTCTTTTCAGGTCCTCTGCCCATTTTTTAACTGAATTGTTTGTTTACATGGTGTTGAGTTGTATGAGTTTCTTATATACTTTGTATATGAACCCTTTGTCAGAGCTGTTGTTTTCAAATATCTTCTCCCATTTAGTTGGTTGCCTTTTGGGGCAAATTTATAAAATCGTCTGTAAGGCAAAGAACATAAGTTTAGTACCAATGTTTTCTTCTATGTCATTTCTTGTTTCAGGTCTCATGTTAGGTCTTTGATTCATTTTTGAGTCAATTTTTATATATCGTGACAAACTGTAGTCTAGTTTCAATCTTCTGCATGTGGCTTTCCAATTTTACCTGCACCACTTATTGAAGAGGCTTTCTTTTCTCCATTGTATGTTTTTGGCTCCTTTGTCAAAAATTATTTGTCCATATACATGTGGTTTTATTTCTGAGCTCTCAATTCTGTTCAATTGGTCTTTGTGTCTGTTTTTTCTGCCAACATCACACTCTTTTGATTATTGTTGTTTTGCAGTAAATTTGAAATCAGGCACTATGATATCTCCAGCTTCATTCTTTTCTTTTTCTCCTCAGGATTGCTTCAGCTATTTGGGGTCTTTGTGGTTTCATACAAGTCTTGTGGTTTTTTTAATTGTATTTCTTTAAAAAATGTAATTGGAATTTTATTTTGTATTTTATTTTTTAAATATATTTTATTGATTATGCTATTATAGTTGTCCCAATTTCCCCCCTTTGCCCCATCAACACTGTACCCCCTTTGAAATAAAGAACAAACTAACCAGAGGAGAAGGGGGAGAGGGATAATGGGGGAAAATAGGGGAAGGGCCATCAAGGAACATATATAAAGGACACATGGACAAACCAAAGGGGGTAGGTTTGAGTTTGGGAGGTGGGGATGGGTGGGGTGGGGGCATGGTGGGCTGAAAATGGAGACAACTGTACTTGAACAACAATAAAATAAATAAATAAATAAATAAATAAATAAATAAGAAAGAAAAGGACTAAGACCTAACCTCTGTATTTAATACTATGAACTGCCTGCACATCCAGTGCCCCTGACATTCTTTACCCTGTTCTAACTTTTCCATTTTCCACATAATTTCTCATATTCAAGTATATGATATCATTTACTTATTGTCTTTCCTCTTCAATTGCATGTGAGTTCCAGAAAGGCAGATATGTGAGTCTATTTTGTTCTTTTCTGTATCCTAAGCCCCTAGAAAAGTGTTTGGCATTTAGTAGGTGCTCAATAAATATTTTAGTTGAATGAAGATTCTGTCTGTCTGGGTTGTCTCCTAGAACTTTTCTCCTAGCTTGCATTCTTTTCTCCCCTGCTCAATGTATCTCCATTCCCTGCCACTTACTCAGAATTTTGGACACATAGCCTTCACTTACACTGACAGGCCTTAAATTTCTTATGCTATTTTGGGATTTAGTTACTGTGACCTTCATGTATGGCCTGGATACAGGGTTGTCAATAGTTAAATGGACAGTTTATAAATACTTTCGTGGCTTTCCTGACTAAAACCAAAAGAGCTCCCTTTCTTTCTTTCTTTTTTTTTTAAGATTTTATTTATTTATTTTTAAAGAGACAGAAAGGGAAGGAGAAAAAGAGAAATATCAATGTATGGTTGCCTCTCGAGCTCCCCCTACTGGGGACCTGGCCCACAACCCAGGCATGTACCCTGACTGGGAATGATTCCCTTCCTTTCTTTAACAGGCAGCAGAGGTGGACTCAAGTAATCAAATTGGAGGAGTAATCAGTTTCCCTCATCAGAAGGAGATATATCCCCCAAAAAGTAGCCATTAAAGATAAAATTTATATTGAAATTATTTTATTAAATCTGTATATCCCAAGGGTAAGTCATGAAAGAAAGAAACCAAAGGCTCCTCTGCAAGATAATAGAGACCTATTTTTTTAAATAATTACTTTATTGTTGTTCAATTACAGTTATTCGCATCCTCTCCCTTCCCCTCCTCCCTCACCCTCCAACCCCACTTCCTTCCCCAGCCTCCCTCCTCCCCCTTGGTTCTGTCCACGTGCCCTCCATAGTGATTCCTGAAAACCCTTCTTCCCTTTGTCCCCTCCCTCTTCCCCCCTGGCTATTGTTAGACTGTTCTTAATTTCAATGGATAATAGAGACCTATTAATTTAAAAAGCAAGGCAGGCCCCATGCTTTTCATTCCTCAATATGGGTTTAGGCAATAGATCTAAGGAAGCAAAATTTGTACCTGTCTTTTGGAGATGTGCTTACTTTATGTGAGACAATTAAAGGAACAAGGAGACCCACATCTCTCACTCCTGGGAAAATAAAAAGAAAACTTGAATTGGCAGATCTAAACTCTCATTCTTCCGTGGAAAGTTGGCATTGGTGGAAAGAAACACAAATATGAAGTGATGATTTGGAGAAACAAAGGTGAAAGAGGAATGCCTGAGATTAAACAGAGCACTTGACTGATTATCCAGGTCAATATGGGAAGAAGTGTGAAATTCTGTGAATCTCTTTAGTAATGCAGGGTAAAATTGGCATTGGGTTAGTAGATGATAGTGTTAGAGCATGTGGGAGAACATTTTTTGGTGTCTTTATTAAGTGTAGTTAGCGGGAGAAATCCTACCCAAGATTAGAAGGCAAATGGCTCAACACTCTTCTTAGGATTTCAAAAGCCCTGGAAATATGCATTGAGCCTAACTGCAGGACCACTGTGCCAAAGTAAAAAACTGCTAAAATAACTCTGGTGTCCCTTATGATTTCATCCTTTGGCCAGAGGCCCATCCTTACCTTCATCACACATGGCTGAAAGGACTCATAGCCTTTGAGTCCCTAAGCAACCAATGAGCATTGGCCCAGTTTGACTTGGCTTAAAGAGTAAGAGGTTAAGGAAGTTATACATCTACACTCCCCAATTAAATCCTAACTATGGGCACACTCAACTGCTGACTGCTCTGTAGCAGTTGTGGATCTATTTTCATTGAAGTCCTCTTTCCATTCTCAGTGGTTCTATGATTAGGATTCTCTCTCCTTCAATAACCAAAAACAAATACTCTCATCAACTTCCTATAATGTCTGCTTCCAAAAAATTCCTCTGGCTCTTTCCTTCTTTCCAGCAGCCTCTGCTCCATGACTAGTACCTTTCTTGAATCAGAAGGCTCCTTGAAAGAACTGCTCTGGGATATACTTAGGGTGAATGTTTGAGCATGTGGGTGTGGGTAACTGGGAAGTCAGTGTGGGAGTAACTTTTGAAAGATACATGAAAAAGGGTCTAGCAGTTTTCCCACTGGAGGCCATGCTCATAGATGTAAAAATCAGGCTTTATTTGAGATTTATGACCGATTGTTAGTTACAAGTTAGAACCAGTCCCTAACCATGATTGCTTTTAAATGACTTCAGGGAAGAAACTAAGCCTGAATTGATAACTGGCTAATATAGGCGCCCTTAAATGAGGAAAAGGAGTGGATGGGGGTGTGGTGAGGGACAGGAAATAAACTCCACTGGTTAACTAAATGTTCTGATTAATAGATTTCTGAGCACAGTTTTCCAATATTCTTGTTTTTGAATCATGGACACTGACCTTATTTACTCCTTCTGAAACCCTTAAGAGCAACTGTTACTATTTTTTTTCTGTAAACAGAAAAACTAAGTCTCAGAGAAGTTAATTGACTTGCTGAAGGTTGTATAACTATTAATTGACCTATGACTCAAAGCCAGACTTTTGATTTCAAATCCAGTTGTTACTTTTATTTCTAAATCAGTTGTATCACTGTGTCTTCTAAGACATGTTTATTATAGAAGAAATAGAAAAATTAGAATATAAGAAAATGCTCTTCAAAATGAATTTATTAAAACTATAGTGTAATCATGGACCCATAATAATGGCTACTCTTTACTGACTTTCTATATTCTAGACCAGGGGTGTCAAACACATTTTCACCGGGGGCCACGCCAGCCTTGTGGTTACCTTCAAAGAGCTGAATGTAATTTTAGGACTGTATAAATGTAACTACTCTGTAACTGTTAAGGAGTTGAAATTACATTTCAACTTGTGTCTAAAATGATCCCCAGCATACAGTAAGTTCTCTAAAAAATCTTTTTACATGAGTGCTGACCTCAGTCAGGATTCTCCAGAGAAACAGAACCAATAGGATATGTATGTTTTATGGAGTTGGCTCACAGGGTTGTGGGGGCTGGCAAGTCCAAAATAGGCTGGAAGGCTGGAAACTCAGGCAGAACTGATGCTGTAATTTTGACACAAAATTGTTTTTTTTCAGGGAACCTCATTTGTCACTATTAAGGCCTTCAAATGATTGGGTGAGTCCACCCACATTATCAAAGGCAACCTTCTTTATATAAAGTCAACTGATTGTAGAGGTTAGCTATATTTTCAAAATACCTTCACCAGCAACACCTTGATTAGTGTTTAGTTAAATGACTGTACTATTGCATAGCCAAGCTGACATATAAAACTGACCATCAGAGTAGTCGGTTCATACAAACAATTTAAGAAAGTGATATTGCTAGGACTTAAATCCAGGTCCCTGTGGTTCTAGAGCCTATTGTATTTTCTTCACACCATAAGAATGTCTAATCTGGAAGACATTTTACTAATTATCTAGTCCAATCCTACAAGAGTAGATATAAAGATATCAAGGGTGAGCAGAAAGAGGGAGTAAATTACACGAAATTGCTCAGATTAAATCTCAGATTCATAGACCTGTGTTCATTCTATGATGATTAGGATTTTCAGGACCTATTCTGAATACCTGCTTTGATGACCCAGGAGAGAGCAGGACACTGGATAGGGTGTCAGAGACTAAGCTGAATGTGTGCTATGAGTGACATGGGCCATATTTTAGAAATAGATTTTATTTAAAAAATTGCTGAGCTTTTAAAAACTTTACTTTTATACTTTACACTATAACAGAAGTCTCCATTTCCTCCCTCTTTGCCCACCACCCTGTGTTCATCCCCTTCCCCTTCCTTCTCTGGCCATCACCACATTGTTGTCTCTGTCTACGGGTCATGCATATATGTTCTTTTTTTATATATATGGATACTTTAAATTTTTTAAGTATATTTTATTGAATATGCCATTACAGATATCCCATTTTTTCTCCCCTCTATTCCCTTCTGCCCAGAACCCCCATTCCCTCCAGCATCCCCTCTCCCCTTAGTTCATATCCATAGGTTGTATATATAAGTTCTTGGGCTTCTCCATTTCCTATACTATTCTTAACCTCTCCCTGTCTATTTTATGCCTACCAATTATGTAATTTCTGTCAGCACCCTGATTATCAGTGTTTTGAACTCTGCATCTGATAGGTTGGCTATCTCCCTCCTTGTTGCTTAGTTCTTTTTCTGAAGTTTTTCTTTTTTAAAGATTTTATTATTTATTTTTAGAGAGAGGGGAAGGGAAGGAGAAAGGAGGGAGAGAAACATCAATGTGTGGTTACCTCTCGTGCACCCCCTACTGGGGACCTGGCCCGAAACCAGGCATGATCCCTGACTGGGAATTGAACTGGCAATCCTTTGGTTTGCAGGCTGGCACTCTATCCACTGAGCCACTCCAGCCAGAGCCTTTTTCTGGGTGTTTGATCTGTTCTTTCACTTGGGCCATATTTCTTTGTCTTGGCATACCTGTTACATTATAAAGGGTGGAGCCTTAGGTATTGGCCAGGCTAGGGCAACCCACTTCACTGCGTTGTGGCACTGTGTGTGAGAGAGGGGTCAGAGAGGGGGCAATGCTGCTTTCTTGGCTCTCTTCTTGCTTTCAGTCATTTTCCCCACTACGCACAAACAAATTGTGTCCTTTATAGGTGCTGCTTCAGTGCTGATTCTCGAATGTATGGGTTTGTGTATATTGTAGGACCCCATAAGCCCCTCCAACAGACTCTGAGACTGGCAGTTTCTCCCACTGGTGCACACCCTCCACAGGTTTTTACAGCTAGAGGTTTTGAGGCTTTATTTTCCCACGCCGGAACCATGGGTTACAAGGTCTCTCTTGCTCCCAGTTGTTCCTTCCAGTTTTACAACATGCAAATGTGGGACCACCCAGTCCACTAAGTGCTGCCTCACCACCCAGTCTGCCAGCTGCCACCTTGACACACATCCTCTCTGCCCCAGCTGCCCATCTCCACCCCTCCTACCAGTCTGAATGAATGTTTCTTCTTCTTTAAATCTTTGGTTGTCAGACTTCCATACAGTTTGATTTTCTGACAGTTCTGGTTGTTTTTGTTTTTAAATTGGTTGTCCTCCTTTTGGTTGTGTGAGGAACAAAGGCCTCCATCCTGGCTGGAAATAAAAGCATATATGTTCTTTAGCTAATACCTTCACTTCTTTCATCCAGTGCCCCTACCACCACCTTCCCTCTTATAGCAGTTAGTCATTCCATGTATCCATCCCTCTGACTCTATTTTGTTTGTCAGTTTATTTGTTCATTAGATTCCACATATAAGTGAGATCATGTGGTATTTGCCTTTCCCTGAGTGGCTCATTTCACTTAAAGTAATAGTTTCCAGGTATATCCATGTTGTCTTAAAGGTAAAAGTTCTTTCTTTTTTGCAGCCTTGTAGTATTCCATTATGTAAAAGTACCACAACTTTCTTATCCATTCATCTACTGATGGGCACTTGGGCTGTTTGCAGATCTTGGCTATTATAAATAATGCCACTATAAACATAGGGGTGCATATATTCTTTCAACTTGTGTTTTGGGATTCTTAGGATATATATGCAGTAATGGGAACTCTGGGTCAAAAAGCAGTTTCATTTTTAATTTTTTGAAGAAACTCCATACTGTTTGCCACAGTGGCTGCACCAGTCTATGTTCCTACCAACAGGGCATGAGGGCTCTCTTTTCTCCTCGTCCTCACCAGTACTTTTTGATTGTTAGGTTATTGATGATAGCAATTCTGGCAGCTGTGAAGTGATATCTCATTGTGGTTTTAACTTGTATGTCTCTGATGATTGGTGACATTGAGCATCTTTACATATGACTCTGGGCCCTCTGTATGTCCTCTTTGGAGAAGTGTCTTTTCAGGTTCCTTGCCCATTTTAAAAAATGGATTGTTTGTCTTCCTGGTATTGAGTTGTGTAAGTTCTTTATGCATTTTGGATTTTAAACCTTTATCAGATGTATCATTGACAAATAGGTTCTTCCATACAGTGGGTTCCCTCCTCACATTGTATTCTATTTCTTTTCCCATATCTTGTAAAAGTTTATCACAGATACTTAATACCACTGAATTTTGTCCTTTAAAATGGTTAATATGGACTTCCAGCCAAGTTGGAGGCATAGGTAGATACACTTTGCCTCCTTGCACAACCAAAAGCAGGACAACAACAAACTAAAAAAAAAAGTACCCAGAACTACCAGAAAAATGAACTGTATGATAACCAAGGAGTTAAAGAAAAAACATTCATTCAGACTGGTAGGAGGGATGGAAACGAGCAGCCGGGGCAGAAAGGTCATGCCACAAGGTGGTGGCTGGAGGACCGGATGGGTAAGGTGGCAGTTGGTGGACTGGGTGGTCCCACATTTTCATGAGGAGTGAGACAGACCACACAATCCAGGGTTCCAGTGAGGGAAAAGAAAGCCTCAAAATCTCTGGCTATAAAATCCTGTGGAGGTTGCAGTGGTGGAAGAAACTCCCAGCCTCACAAGAGAGTTTGTTGGAGAGACCCACAGGGTCCTGGAACATACACAAAACCACGCACCCAGGTATCAGCACCAGAAGGGCCCAATTTGCTTGTGGGTAGTGAAAGAAGTGACTAAAAGCTGGCCATGAGTCAAACAAGTGGTATCGTTCTCTCAAGGACACTTCCTCCACATACAGCACCACAATGCAGTGACCTGGGTTGCTCCACCCTGGTGAATACCTAAGGCTCCACCCCTTACAATGTAACAGGTATACCGAGACAAACAAATAAAAGAACAGTCAAAACTCCAGAAATAGAACTAAGCAATGAAGAGATAGTTAACCTGGCAGATGCACAGTTCAAAACACTGGTAATCAGGATGCTCACAGAAATGGTTGAATATGGTTGCAAAATGGGAAAAAGTGAAGCCTATGAAAAGTGAAATAAATAAAACTATAGAGGGAACCAACAGTGAAAGGAAGGAAACTGGGACTCAAATCAATGATTTGAAACAAAAGGAAGAAATAAACATTCAACCAGAACAGAATGAAGAAACAAGAATTCAAAGAAATGAGGAGAGCCTGAGGAACCTCTGGGAGAACTTTAAATGTTCCAACATCTGAATCATAGGGGTGCCAGAAGGAGAAGAGGAAGAGCAAGAAATTGAAGGCTTATTTGAAAAAGTAATGAAGGAAAACTTCCCCAATCTGGCAAAGAAAATAGACTTCCAGGAAGTCAAGGAAGCTCAGAGACTCCCAAAGAAGTTGGACCCAAGGAAGCACACCCCAAGGCACATCATAATTACATTAGCCAAGATGAAAGATAAGGAGAGAATCTTATAAGCAACAATAGGAATGGAGAGAGTTACATACAAAGGAGTGCCCACAAGACTATCAGCTGACTTCTCAAAAGAAACATTACAAGCAAGAAGGGGTTGGAAAGAAGTATTTGAAGTCATGAAAGGCAAGGACCTACATCCAAGAATGCTCTATCCAGAAAAGCTATCATTT
This sequence comes from Micronycteris hirsuta, assembly GCA_004026765.1. Classification (NCBI taxonomy): domain Eukaryota; kingdom Metazoa; phylum Chordata; class Mammalia; order Chiroptera; family Phyllostomidae; genus Micronycteris; species Micronycteris hirsuta. Next base: position 18,015 of record PVJI01009696.1, on the reverse strand, counting down.
AGAATGGAAGGGCAGAAAAAGTGCTTCCCAGATAAGGTTAAGTTAAAGGAGTTCATCATCACCAAACCCTTATTAAGAAATGTTAAAGGGACTTATCTACGAAATAGAAGAGCAAAACTATGAACAATAAAATGACAACAAACTCACAACTATCAACAACTGAACATAAAAAGCAAAAACCAAAACTAAGCAAACAACAAGAACAGAAACAGAATCACAGAAATGGAGATCACATGGAGGGTTATCTATGGGGAGGGGTAGTGAGAACATGGGGGAATAGGTACAGGGAATAAGAAGCATAAATTGTAGATACAAAATGTACAGGGGGAGTTAGGAATAGTATAGGAAGTGGAGAAGCCGAAGAACTTATATGTACAACCTATGGACATGAACTAAGGGGAGGGGGAATACTAGAGGGTGAGAGGGTGTAGAGCAGAGGAAGATAAAGGGTAGAAAAAAATTGGGCCAACTGTAATGGCATAATGAATAAATTATACTTTAAAAAATGCAAAAGTGAAAGCCTTAAGGACTGTCTTTGTCAAATTAGAAGCTTAATCTAGAAGTGAGAGTTTTATTTTTTTTCCTGAAGATTAGAAAAGCCAGGCCCTGAGAAAGTATGAGGCAGATTGCATAAATGAGGAGGGGACAAAGGCTTAAGGTGAAATAAGAAAGCTTAGGAAACATGAATGTAGGCTGGTGGGGAGGGTAGATAAATGAAGAGAAAATATTGCTCCCCAGTGTTGCACCCACTTAATTTCTCAGACTCAGAGGTTGGTCTTTAGCATGTCGAAGAGCTCACTTATTTTATCAGTTCTTTTCAAATATATATTTTTTTGTTTCATGTACTACTCAAGTATCCAAATAATACAAAAGCTCCAACTCTTTTTTTGTCTGAAATTTCTGTGTTGCCATCATATAAAACCAGAGACTCCATAAGTTTCCACCTGGAAGGGATCAGAAGAAGCCAGAGACATTCCCTGTGGTGAGGGAAGGTTTGGTGTTAGATATAATTTTGCTCAGCAGTCAGTGTCTGGCACACAATAAGTGCTCTATAATTATTGGTTGAATAAATCAAGGTATTACTTCTTTTTGCAGAAATAATTACTTGCCAAAACAAAGAATACCATTTTTTCAACTGATTTGTCTGGTATTATATAGTTACAGCCACCAAACTTACCCCCCTACAAGCCAGTGACAAAAAGCTGACAGATTGGCAAAGGACAGACAGATACATGTACAAGTAGTGAGGAAACACAGGTATTAAAGGCTCTCTGAAAACCAAGAAATAAGTGCCTATTCCTTAGTCTTCACTCTGTCTTTTTGTGCACTTAGCATTAGTCTGGCATTTCATAATACAAATTCCTGACAGCATTTTCCATGCGTCTGCTTTTGCAGAGACATGCAAATTAATTTATTAAAAATGCAGCCATTGATTCACAGGCCCACAGAATAAAGGACCGTAAGAGCCTTTAGCTTCATCCCCTTTATTGTGCTGAGCAAGGACGCTGTGTCCAAGAGAGAAGAGGGTAATTGTTCAAGATCACAGTCAGAGACTAAGCTGAAACTTGAATTTAGGACTTCCAGGACCAGTGTAGTTTCTTTTCTCTTGATTGCCCATTGATATGCAAACCACTAATGTGGGGAGTATCTAACCCACATCCATGTATAAAGGCAGAATCAGAGACCTTGAGTTTGCTATTAATTTACTAACCAGGTTTGTTAATTTAGCATATGCAACTGCTATCCTGACGACATCCTATAAAAACAGAACTCTGGCCCTGGCTGATGTAGCTCAGTGGATTGACCAAAGGGTCCCGGTTTGATTCCCAGTCAGGGCACATGCCTGGGTTGCAGGCCAGGTCCCCAGTGAGGGCCATGTGAGGAGCAACCATACATTGCTATTTCTCTCCCTCTCTGTCTCCCTCCCTTCTCCTCTCTCTAATAATAAATAAATAAATAAATAAATAAATAAATAAATAAATAAAATCTTAAAAAAATAAAATAAATAAAAACAGAACTCTGTCATTTTTAAGAGTTCTGTATCTGCACTCTCCAATATCATACTCACTAGCCACATGTGGCTTTTTTGGCCACATGAAATGTCTAATAGAACTTTAAATGAATTCCCTATCTGCACTGTCTAATACAGTAGTCATAAGCCACATGTAGCTTCTGAGCACTTGAACTATGGCTAGTGTGAATGAGGAACTAAATTTTAAATTGCATTTGATTTCAATTCATTTAAAAATAAATAGCCATGTGTGGATAATGCCTACCATATTGGGAAGCACAACTATAAAATGGGAACAAGGGTCCCTGCCTCGCTTTCCTTCCATGACTAATAAAGATGGAGAGGGCAGAGTTCTGCCAATCTAAAATAATGCAACAAGCTTCAGGCTCAGACAGACTTAACTTCAAAACTTGACTATACTACTCACTAGTTGTCTGCCCTTAAGTAAGTCCCTTTATAATTTGAAAATGTAAGTGTCTTTATTTGTAAGTTGTGGAGAGTAGTGCCTAACCTCACAGGGTTTCGAGGTAGAACCACATGAGATGGTCCAGCACAGGGCCTAACATGGCAATATGCTCAAGGTCTATGGATTGTGATTTTTTTCCGTCTTCTGTTATGAAAGCCTTCAATGATCCATCTGCAAAGGCAGCCTTGAAAAGGAAGCACTCCCCAAGGAACAAAAGGGCACATGGTAACAGGTGGAGTAGGGATTAAAAGTTAGAAGTGGAGACCCAGCCAGCAAAGCAAGATTCCAAGCAGGTCTGTACTAGAGAAAGGCCTTGCAGCAAAGGAAAACCAAGGTTTGAGACAAGTAAAGGACCTGGAGTTAGAAGTACAGAGACCTGAGTTATGGACTCCACTTTGAGCCTCAGTGTCTTCATCATTATAATAGGATGGAAATATGTGGTGGTGGTGGCAGGTAGTCACAAAAATATAAAATCTTTAAAGTTTCTCTGGCCTTCCAACTAACTCAGTCTGTTGCACCCAAGACTTAATGCTCAGCCTTACCATCAGGACCCAGATTGGGCCTAGCTCATTTTCCTATGAGCTGACTCTCCTCCCTAATCACTTTAGGACTCAGTTGTTTAGTCCTCATAAAGCCATTCCCCCATTTTATTCTCATTCAAATGCTCCTCACTCTTTCAAGTCTATCTTAAAAACATCTCCTTCATGAGGTGGATCCTTGTCTGATCCACTAGGCAAAATTATTATTCTCTATATTTTTCTGGTCAGCCTATTTTTTTTTAAGAAGACATGGAAGGTGTACAGAACTTAGAGTTAGACCAGGACTTAGGGTAAGTCAGTTCACCTTCCAGGGTCTCAGTGTTTTCCCAATAGTGAAACAAGAGTGGTAGCATCTATTTTCCAGGGCTGTTGTGACAATTAAATTAGAGAAAATGTGTTAGTGCTTTGTAATCTGCAAACGGCAATACACATAGGAGAAATTAACAGATAAACTTTTATTCCGCTTTGCTTATACCTCTAGGGAGCAATTACTTGTCTGCCATGTTTAAGAGTCAGATATTGACCTGTCTGTCTCCCTTCTCAGATTTTGACCTCCTGAAGGTTCCGGAATATATCTTAGTTATGCCAGTATCTTTAGCCCCTAGGGTAGTGCCTGGTTCAGAGCAGACACAAAGTCAGCCTGCAACAATACATTTAACCCATATAGAGCTGAACCCTCAGAAGCAATAATACTATTTTCTCTTATGTTTTTATTTATTTATTTATATTTTCATTGTATTTTCCCATTACCATTTATTCCTCCTATACCCGCTTCCCTCTGCAATCATTGCAGTGTTGTCCATGTCCATGAGTTCTTTTTCCTTTGTGCTTGATCCATCCACACACTAACCCCTCCCCAGGACTGTCAGCCTGCTCTCTATGAATTTTTTTCTATTTTGCTTGTTAGTTCAGTGTGTTCACTAGATTCCACATATGATCTAAATCAAATGATGTTGGGAAGATTGGACAGATATGTGCAGAAAAATGAAACTAGATCACATCATTACGCCACATACTACAATAAAGTCAAAATGGATTAAAGACTTAAATGTTAGACCTAAAACCATAAAAATCCTAGAAGAAAACATAGGCAGTAAAATCTCAGACAGTGTTCATAGCAATATTTTACCTGATATATCTCCTCAGGCAAGGGAAACAAAAGAAAAAATAAACAAATGGGACTACATCAAACTAAAAAGTTTTTGCACAGCAGAGGAAACCATCAACAAAATTTTAAAAACCCACTGAATTAGAGAACATATTCGCTGATACATCTGATAAGGGGTTAATGTCCAAAATTTATAAAGAACTTATAAAATTTAACACTGAACAAAACAAACAATTCAGTTTAAAAAAGGCAATAACACTATTTTCATTTTATAATTCAGTCCTAGAAAAAAATTTTGTTCCTGCACAGAAACTACTAATGCTGCTAACTTTGTCTTGGTTGCCAGGAAGCTCAAGATACAGCAATCAATTATATTGATATCTGTCACAATGGTGTGACTCACCCTCTCCTTGGTTTTTATTTTCTTATTCTATTCATGACCCACCATGGATTGCAGGTAGTTTTGCTTGTAAAGAGTGGCAAATACTTTGTGGAACTGCACAATGATTTCGTACATGGGCTCTAGGATCAGACATACTAGGACTCAAATCCTTTACTATTTCCTGTCTTGGTTGCTTTGACCAAATTACTTCATTGCTTTGAGTCTCATTTTTCTTATAAAGTTAGGATAATAATGTGTACCTCAAAGTGATGCTGTATAATTTAATGGGGTATTGCATAGATCCTGGCATGCCATAAGCACCGAGTAATCAATTGATATACACAGGTAAGACTTTTCTCCTTGTCTTTTCTCCAAGAGTTAGGTAAAAGTGAACATACACATCCATAATTACATTTTACTCTTTCACTGCTTCTTACTTCTGGAACTAGAGTCAAGGCCAGTGGCCACCCAATACCACAAGAAGACAGCACAGGTTAGATAACATGTCTCCTTCAGGGCATTGAAGCAGGGGTAGGCAAACTAAAACCCTTGGGCCAAAACTTGTAAACTAAGAATGAGTATTCAATGTTTCAAGAAGAAGGATAAGAATAAATCACCCATTGCCTGCAAAGTCTAAAATATTTTCTATCTGACCCTGTACAGAAAAAGATTGCTGACCACTGACTTAGAGAAAGAGTCATGGACACCTTTGCTCAAGGCAGAGAAAAGCACAATGCAGTACTAGAATGAGGATCTGAAGTTAAATGTCGTGAATTCTTGTCCTACAGCCCAGAGACATTGTGAGGGTCAACTGTGATAATATATCTGTCACTTAATATAGGTGTAGCTTTCTTTCCCCCCGTATTTGTTTATGGAAATGGATACACTTTAAAAAATATAGAGTTTCTATTTCAGGGAATGCTTAATTTTGCTCACTCTTCTTCAGTCCTTTCTCTTCAGTTGGCCTACTCTGTGATATGATATCTTCTACCAGTGGAACACCTCATTAGGCACCTAGTAAGAACTCAATGTATACTTCCTTATTGCTTTGACTTGAAGTGCAGAAATGCCAGAAACATCTCCAGAGAGAGGTCCCCTTTTTGTTTTGGTGCCTCTTTCCTAGGTTATATACATGAAACTATAGAGTAGCTTGAATATCCTAAAAACAATAATCATTTCTGGCTTCAGTTAGATGTTATCCTTACTCTATCTCTAATCCTGAGACAATTTTGTAACACAAGCAATATGCTCCCCCTCCCCCACATTCAGATAAGAACACTGAGGCTCTAGGATGTTTACATCACAGTAATAGAGTCAAGTCCAATCCTGTCTATTCCCAATTTTTATTTATATTGTCCCTTAGTAAGTGGTTAAGAAAGCCTTCTTGGAGAAATAGGTTAGGTGAGGAGAAACAGTAGACCCATCATTCTATGAGTTTCATCCCCTGGGTTTTTTTGAACTGGGAAATTTGAGGGTGTCAGGTCAAAGAGAGAGTAGCCTTCTGGAAACAGGGATAACTGTTTTTTTTTCCCAAGGAGGTGGCTGAAGAGGAGGACTGACAGATCCTCAGAATCATGTAAATAAAGAATACAAGCTCCTCCTATATGATTTGAACAATAATTTCTGCTTTGCAATTTTCAAAAAGCTGTGTTGAACCTTAAAATTAGATAAAAAATGTGAAAGGAAATTGTAAACTCTAAAGGGCTGTGTTAATGTGAGGATCATATTCTTATACTCAGGAGAAGGACCTTGATTTAGGTGCACAATCGATCTGTGCTAGAGCCATGCCTGATTCAATCTATCTTCCTGTCCCTGAGCCTAACTTTCTTGCCAATGTTTTGGCAAACTCTATAACTAATGGCTTTCTGGCAGGGGCATCCAACCTTTTGGCATCTCTGGGCCACACTAGAAGAAGAAAAGTTGTGTTGGGCCACACATTAATTACACAAACACTAATGAAAACTGACGAGCTAAAAAAAAAGGTTTTCAGTAAATTTGTGATTTTGTGTTGGGCCACATTCATAGCCGTCCTGGGCCGCATACAGGCCATGGGTTGGGCACCCTTGCTAGAGTGTTAGGTGAGAGAAGAAAGAAAGTGAAGGTGGCCTGTGCAGGTAGCATAAGCATCTCACCCTTTTTCCAAGGGAATACCATCAACCCAGCATGCAGATTCCTGTGTCCAGCTCACTTTCTTAGGGTGGAATTCTTATGTTTGTCTTACATCATGGATATAGGCAGCAGGAATGCTGAGGAGACTGAAGGGGAAGAACATAAGCCATTTCAGCAAGAGAAGAAAGCTTCCAGACCATAACTGGTAATCTGTGGCTACCATTCAGGTCAGCTTGACAAACATTCTCTGAATTTCCTCTGATCATCCTATAGGTCATATGCCAGAGTTGACTGTGAGTTGGCCTTGTCCTCTGTGAACTTGTAGTCTTATGGGCATAACTTTTTAGTTCAGCTGCAGCTTGAAAATCGTAGATTATCTAAGTGCCGCAGAGGCAGTGTGATGGGACAGAGGCGAGAGAAACCTACAGGCACATCTCTTCAATACCCAGGGCTTATGCTGATCAAGACCCATACAGTTTGAGGGGATTGTATTGATCATCAGGTCTGAAAACCACAGTAGTAAAAATAATAATGGTTGTGCCAGTCACTAGACCAAGCATTTTTCACATATTAACTTTTTAATCCATCTACAAAGTCTATGCAAAAGGTATATTATTATGCTAATTTTCCAAATAAGGAAACTGAGACATAGGTTGTCCTCAGAAGACTGAAAGGGAACTAAGTCATCTTGATTCTATAAACATTGAGTACCTACTATGTGCTAAACTCTATTCTGGTGCCAGAAATACAGTGAACCATGGAAATACACAATCTGTTCACCCTATGGGATAGTAGAAAAGTAAACAGTGAGATAAGCAGCCATTAGTTATATATACAGTACCTATTATATGCCAGACCCTATGCTAAGTGCTGATGTTAGATGATAAACAAAGCAGATAGTGTTACAACACAGAGTGACAAGTGCCATGGCAGAAATAATCCCGAAGGCTGTCAGCCTGGGGAGTGGTGGAGGAGGTCACAGAAGACGTCTTGGAAAAAGTGATCCTTTGGGAAATTGCTACCACACAGGTTATTTGCAAGAGACTCTCTTTCCTAACTAAAGAGATAGATCTCTCACTCTCCATTTCTCTGGCCCCAGGAAGTTCACAATTAATTTTTTTCTTAGGGTTAGATCAAGTTTGAGGGGCTTTCTGCCCACATGCACATCAGGGTATTCAGCCCCAGAAGCCTCTCTCTCAATTCCCCTCTCCGTAGCATTAGGTACACTCTGTCTATCTGATTTGCCTTTAAAATGTCCTCCAATATGCCTAAATAAAAAGGAAAAACTGGCATCTCACTGCAACAACTGGCTCATTGTCTCCATGGGGAGTACCTTCAGACAGCTCGTGCCCGGAAGTTTTGTCTGCAGCATTTTTCTATCCTTTCATTATATTCATATTTATTACAAGGGCATAAGCAATGTCTGAGAGTCTGTCTGCTCAGCACAGCAGTAAGGTTTATTTTATATTCAAGACAAAATTTGGTGCGTTTTTTTTTTTACAAAATAATCTTCAGCAAGAATGTGTGTCTAAGTACGATATATATACATGGGTATGTAAGGAAGAGGGGGCTTTTGTACATCACTATATGCAGTAAACTGTGTGTGTTTGCAACCAGGTGTGTGTGTGGTGTGTGTGAACATGGGCTGGCAGAGCAGGACTCTGATGTCCAAGATCTCACCCATAACCACTATGCTCTTCTGGATTAAAACCAAGCCACCATTTAATGTTTAGTGAAACTAGAGCATCTTATAGAAAATGTCAAAAATCAAAATGTGGAGTTTAGAATCCATATGAAAGGCATTGGTAGCCACTGATGTTTTTTGAGCAAGGTGGTATGTAGAAAGTGATGCTTTAGAAGATGGATTTCTAGAAATGAAGCAGAACCTCTGGACCAATTATCTGTTTGTTTACTGTCCTGGTTCTTGCAATCCAACCAAAACAACAGGAAGAAATTTGGTTTTTCCTGAGATCCAGGATCTTTCTTGAGGTCACAGTAGCCAGTATTGGGGAAATGCTAATATGGGAGGAGGACACAGGGCTTGACTTCTAGGAATAGCCCAGATGAACTTGCTGTAATTATTTGGAGTTTGACTGTTAAGTCACTTGGCCTTTAGAAGCTTCCAGGGATTTTTACCTTATTTCTCTACTTTATTTAAGTATCTTTAGGTCTTACTGTAGCTCAGCTTATTAGATGTGCTCATTATTTAATGCTCATTATTTAGCTAAATGGCTCTCCTTAGTTCTCTATGCTAATCTCTCCCCCCATAATATGCACACAAAATTCAAGGCTTAAAGACATCAAAGGAGGTATGGAAGGGCAGAGTCAAACTTATTTACACAAATGCACACATATGTAGAAGTTTTTTTACTGGATATATTATGTATATGATTTTATAAACATCCTCTCATTTCACTCTCATATGGAAAAAAACAACTCCTTTTGCCTCTTTAACATTTAAAAGATCATGGACTTTACCATAGTTCAATAACCATTGGTTTGGAAACTATATGTCCAAAATAAATTATTACATATTTATTTCTATAAAAAAGATTAGTAGACTCAACTACATGAAAATAAAAATCTTCTGGGTTGAAAAAGTTGTCTAATAATGACACTAATCCTTTATCTGTTGTGTGAGTTGCAAATATGTTCACATTTTATTGTATTTTGACTTTTATTTTCCTGTCTTTTGTCAGAGAAAGTATTTGCATAACTTTAGAGTAGAGGAGACCTTCTTAAAAAAGACAGAAAACTCCAATGCTATAAAGGAAAAGAGGCATGTTTGACTACATTGAAAAGAAAAAGTTAAGGCTTTTTAAGTGTCTCTCTCTCCAGGTTAAAGAAGTGCTTAAGCAGGGGAGCATGTTGAAGAAAGGCAAAAACCAAGCAAAGAAAAAGAAGTATCAGATTAGCATTCAAGTAAGTACAGGAAGGGCAGTTTGACCTGCAGCTGGGGGTTTTAGCTAGAACTGGCAAGGAATGGAAGAAGGTATGTCTGGGGAACAGTAGTGATAAAGGCTGATTTATTGTTTAAATAAGAGTAAAGGGCTGTGAGAACAACCTTAGACAGAGAAATCCAAGTCTTTGTCTAATAGAATGATGGGAGAAGGGTGGGGGAAATCCAGACACTCTGATGGTCCTGAGGCCACACTCTTCCAGCATAACATCTAAGGGTCTCTGAGAGTTCCCTCTAACTGTGGTCAGGAGCTTTACAACCGTAACTGCCTCATGGAATCCATCAAAGCTTTCCACCCTCACTCTCCATCTCAGGCTCCTCGGCCAGATGCTCTTGATCCAGGTAATTTTATGATCACTTTGACAGTAGAGTGAACAGAAGCTTTTGGGCCATTATAAAAATGTTCCAAAATGAGTGCTCACTGGCTGTGTGACCTTGGGAAAGTCATTTTCCTTCTCTGAGTTTCAGTTTCTTCATTTGAAAAAAAAAGGTTAATACTGCCTTCAAAGGTATTTTTCAAGGGATTAAGAAATCAGATGACTGATGTATGTGAAAGGGCTCCAGGGTATGTAGAGGTCAATAAAAATATAGGTGATTACTATGATGCTAGGTTAGGTAGAGAAATAACCTGAAGTAAGAGAGGCATGTTAACCACTAACTTTTCCCTACCCTTGCAATCTGCAAACCATTTTGAGTGGGTGAGGAGAGACTGTGTGTATGTACTTGGATGAGTTCAGAGAAGATCCTGAAGCTTCCAGAGACCACCTGCTGCTAGCATTACCATGGCTCTCCATCCATGCAACTCATGGGGATGTCACAGTCTGATGAGACATCAGTGAGATGATGTGTAGTATTTATTCAGTATCATTAGTTAGATAATTATTAACTCAGGTCAGAAAGCCAAGCAGAAATTGTATCATGTTATTATTGCTAATGCAGAGGAGGAGACCGACCTCTGGAGCTCCAGAAGGTCCAGAGAGATACTCTCCAGGGAGTCTGAGTTCTGAGGATAGATGAGCAGCTAAGCCAATGTGGAACAAAACCACATAAACACACACTTGAAACTGGCTGAGACTATGGGAGTAAGTGGCCTGGATGGGAGTAAAACAAAATGATTATTAATCCTTACCTCTGTATGCACTCTGGAGCCAGACTTCCTGGGTAGGAATTCTGGCTCTGCTATTTTAATGTCTGTGAGATGTTAGATGAGTTACTTAATCGCTGTGTGCATCAGTACTAGTACTTACCTTACAGAATTATTTTGAGTATTACATAAATTAATATTTGTAAAATGCTTAGAATAGTGGCTAGTGTATAGTAAGTGTTATAGAAATGATATTTCAAAATAATAATTAAAAACAAATAATTTTATTTGTAGGGAATTTAACATTTTTTCCCTTAATCAGGCCGCTATCTATCTCTCCAGCCTCATTTATTACTGTTTCCTCTTAAAAATTGCATCCTCCAATAATGAAATATGTGCAAAGATACCAGGTGATTGTATGTCTCTGTGCCCTAGCTTTGGCCTGGAATATCCCTCCTATCATGTTCATTAAGAAAATATTTCTTCTGACTTCTTCTAGTCAAGATGGCAGAGGAGGTAATGCTGTGTTCATCTACTCCAATAATCACATCAAAACTACAATTAGATTATAGAACAACCATCATTGATAATCACTTGAAGACTATCTGAACAGTAGTCCTATAACTAAGGATATATGAATAGAGGAAGCCATGTCAAGACTATGGTAGCTCACCAGTGTGGTGAATGAAGAGGAGGAAAGCACTGTTCCAGAGTTCTCTGAAATGGGAGCCAAAGGTATTCTGGTAAAACAAGTATAAATTGAATGACAGGATGTTCTCCCTTTTGGCAGGCATCTTCTATCTTTGACACCATCCAATTTCTCATCTTTGACTCAAATTAGGTTGGGTTTATGATATGAAGACAAGTTCAACATCCACATGGACACAAGTCTGGGATAGTTTCCTGGGTCATGATCAACAAGAATATCAGCATTGGCCTATCCACCATCACCATCATATTCAGCTTCCTGCTCCTTTGTTGCATCTTTATATACAAGTACATGGGGTTATTGTGCTAGTCTATGTGGATCATTGCCCCTGAGCTCACCATCTTCTTTATGGTCCTGCTCATCAATAAGACCATCAAAGAGAAGTTCAAGGAGCTGAATTACCTGCACTTGATCTTACAATTCCCTCATTCCCCAGCACTTCGTCTGTCTGCCTGCCCTTTATCATCAAGTATACACACACCCTTTATAAGGATCCCAAGACTTTCAGCAAGATAGGCCACCATTAGCACTCCACCACCAGTATACTTGATTTGTGACTGCCTGTCAGGTTGGAAACATGGTACTGCAAGTTAAACTGAATTGTGCGAGGAAGAAGAAAGAGAGCAGGACTGCGCTCCCCAGCAAAGAAGGCCCCCTTTTCCTGCCTGCCTTCTGTTAATTCTGCTTTCCCTTTTGGTTCTCATATTTTATGCATTTAAGAGTGATTCTTGGTGGGGAAAGGACTGTATTGATCAATAATTATACATGTGTGTGTTTGCAACTTCTTTTAGCATTGAATTATATACTACCTTTGTGTTAAAAAAAATTCTCTTCTCTTTTCAAAAGTCATCTCAGGCATCACCTCCTCCAGAAAGCCTTTCCTAACTATTGACACCTTGTTTTCCCACTCTCTTGACCTAGGCACTCATTTTTACAACCAGTGGAGCTTGTACACAGTGATAGCTCACATTTTGTACTTTATTTTTTTTTGTTTATGGGACTGTTCACTACAGTTAGACAATAAGATCTTGAATGCAGAAACCATAATCTTTTTCATTGGTTTCTTCTCAGCCCTTGAGCCCATAGCTTGGTACACAGTGGGAGCTCCAAGTATGTTGGCTGACAAGGCTTGAACACAAAACATTTTATTAACTACTGATCTTGTGCCATTCATGCAAAAACTTGGTATAATAGACACTGTCATTAGCCTCATGTTAAAAATGAAGAAACTGAAGTTGAGAGAGGTTAGGGTACATCAAAGTCTCAACCAGCTAATGAATAACAGAGCTGGGTTGTAATTCCAGCCTTTTTAAACAGAGTGCTCTTTCCAAGGCAATGTTTTTGTTGTCTGCCTAAATTTATTACTAGTGGTAATGGTTAATGTTTACTGACTATTTGCTATGTTCAAAGCACTAGGCTGAGCCCATAACACAGATTGTCTCATTTACTCCTCTCAACAATCCTACAAGGCTTATCCCATTATGATAGTCATTTACAAATGAGGAAATTGGTGCATACAGAGGTTACACAATTTGTCCAAACTCACACAAAATTTTAACCCAGCATAAATTTATAGCAAGAAGCTGTAATCCTCTACTAATTCTCAACTGAGACTTAACAAAAGTGACTTCCTCCAGATTCTACTGCCACAAAATGAGATTTTGAATCCATACATTAGTGCCTCTGAATACCTTTCTTTCTATCACAAGTGACTTCATTAGTTGTAAAGAAATGAAGAACTCTTTTTGAGGGAGAAACTCCTGAGGAATTGGAAATTCAGTTACTCAGCTTGGGATTTGGGGACCACGGCTCCTCATGGAGGAGGTGATGCCTGACATATAAGAGAAGCAGTAGGATAAACTTAATGCCCTGCCTTGTGTCTTCAGAAATTTGTGATGAGCACATGTTACCTATCTGAATGACAAATGAGAGACAGAAACAAAGGACAATGGGGTTGGGGGGAAATCAATTGCTGAAATGAAGCCCCAGCGGAGCAACTTTCAGAAAGGCAGTATTTTCATCTTCTATTTAGTCAGTGATAATCTCCTTAGGCAAGTATTTATTTCATAGGAAAGGACAAGAGAGTTCATCATTTTGATTTCATTTATTTGCTGCAGTTATTGGAAGTTGCTCATCTTCAAATGGGCAATGATAAATAAAATATATTATCTGATTTCCCAGATTTATGAGCAATGATGCATCAATTGCAATTGCCTCTGGGTATCTTAGAACAATTCATGAACACAGGAAGGGAGCAAGGAAAACAGCAGAATTTAGGAGCTTCTTGGTTAGGAGATAACTTGGTAAGTATGTAAAGGAACCCCTTAAACAAAAGAATGTGTTGGGGTTAACATACCAGAGCCAGGCAAACCCAGAGATTCAAGACATCACTCAATCATGAAAAAAGCTGCCATGACTATAGGTCTCCAGACCTCCCTGACAAGCTGATTTACAAGGTCTGTCCAGAAGGTATCCAGCTATATAATATGAAAAGACATTTATTGAAGAAGATATACAATAAAAGATATATTGTACACAAGACAATGATGCCTCAGTCCCCATCAAAGTAGGCACCTTGGGACCTCACACAGTTCTCCCAATCACCATCAGCTTCCCTGTCATATTTTCCTGAATCTCATCAACAGTCTGAAATCTCTTCCCTTTGAAAGCTTATTTTCATTTTGGGAAAAGCCAGATGTAACAGGGTGCCGTATTTAGGCTACAGGGGGGCTGAGTCACCTGGGTGATTTGATGTTTCACGAAAAAACTCTGCACAAGACCTGTTGCATGAGCAAGTGTGTTGTGATGATGAAGCTGCCAATCACCAGTTGCCCATAGCTGTGGCCTTCAGAATCATCTGAACAGTTTCTGTGGAGGAATGTTAAAGTTTAATACAAAATTTGGTGCAGATGTGTTGCTCTGATTACTCAGTCATTTTGAATGTAATGGCCACACAGGACAAAAGCTCACTCAACGACGTCTACCGTCCCCGCTGACTAGTACAGTGAAGTCATCATTGTTCATGCATATGCATTCCAGTCCACTCTCCTTGGCTGCCATGTTACATCAATGTTGCACAAACTATTCTCATTATATTAACAATGGCTGGACTTTTTCCAGAAAGAGCTCATATGTCCTTGGGAGATAGGAGAATGAATTGAAATAATTAGGCTCAAGGGCATTGCAACTTTGGGTTAACTTACCAGGTTAGTAAGATAAATACATGCTTCTATGAGACCCTGAGCCATGTAGGACAGCTCTACAGAGTGCCCCATTGACTGTTTGAGAAGCTAAGGTTATGGCAGAACTCAGGCCAGAAACCAAGACTTTTGGCTGCAAGCCCAGAGTTCCTACCACTTCACTTTAGTTAATTCTATGTACTCATCATCTCTGTAGGTGAGGAAAGAGAGGATTTAGATATATGACTGTATAGAGTGTATAGAAAAACCTTCAGGTAGCTCTTAGCACTTGTGTTTCCAATTAGAGCAATGGATTTACAATCAGAAGTTCCAGGTTTCACTCCTACCTCTGCCATTATTTAGGTGATCTTGGGGAAGTCCTTTTACACTTTTGAATCTTACTTTTATCACCTGTGAAGTAAGGAGACTGAAACCTGTCTAGTGGGCTTATGGGCAGAGGGGTTGTGCAGGTTGTCTGAGGTATGGAAAAGCTCTGGAGAAATTGTCAAGACAGTGAATCACAGACCCCTTCCTACAACATTCCTCCTACTATTCATTAGCCATCAAATGCTTTTGGTTTTGCATTTTAAATGACTTTTATTTTGTGTCCACAAACATTTGTTGAACATTTATTATGTGTAGAATGTCATTCTATATGCTATGAAAGTTGGAGAGATAGACCTTTCCCAGCAATATGTAAAGGTACATGAATGATAACTAAAGCTACAAGAACTGAGGTAAGGGCCAGTGGCAATGGGATTCTGTCGCCAAGGCAGCCTTTGAGTAGGCCTCACCTTGATCACTGTTTAAGTGCTCTTACTAATGCTCCTTCATTCAGTACTCCCTTCCCTACACTATCCACCCTGTATATGGTCATAAGGTGCATCAAGTCCAAATTCTTCTGCTGAGGATTCCAGGGCCATCCCATCCTTGTCCCAGTGACCTTCTCTCTCACTGGCATTAACTATCCATGATCCTCAGGCTTGGTTCCTAACAGAGCTCACTCCCCTCATGACCACTCACTTTCAAAATACTATCCTCATTCCAATCTTTCCTCTTTACTTATCTATTTCTTTGTCTATAGTTGCCAGCCTTTCTCATCTTTCAGATACCAACTAAATTTCCACTTCTTCATCAAAATTTATCTCCTTTGAGTTCCTAAAATCAGAACTATGTAGTTCAGCTCTGAACTATTAAAGGCTCAGGTGATCCCAAGCTTTTTGTCCTGCCTTCTTAATTGGAATGTCAACTCCTTGAAGGAGGAAATCAACTAATATTTTCTAATATGTGATGGTTGATTTTTGTTTGTTTTAATTGTTTTTGTTTTTGCCCCCAAAATTGGGACCTGCAGTCTGAAACTAGTTGAAGTATGACTCAAAAATGTTTTTTGGTTGCCAACATATTGAAATTTCTGAAATATTGAAACAATTACAACAGTTTATGATAGGAATTTTCAATCTACTTTTAACAATGAAAATTTCTACTGCAAATAAAATTTGACAGACACCCACAGTATGGAAAACATCAAAGTGGAGCTCTTCTGGATGAATGGAGAATCATCCCTTCTAGGCAATTTCTATGATACATCCACAAAATACTTTAGGGTTCATGACATACACTTTTAAAATAACTGTCTCAAAATACCAATGGGCCAGAAAATGTTAAAATTAAGATACATATTTGTTGATTGATGACTTAAGTAATAAATGTCATAACTCAGAGATCCAGGGGACCTGAAATGGCCTGAGGGGTCAGTTTGGACAGCCTGCTCAACATGTCCTTAGTAGTAGGGGATATAAGGTAAGCACCAACAGACAGAAATAGGGAAAGCTCAAAAGGGCCTTGGAGAGTTATAAGGATACCATATGATTTTACTTATATGTGGAATATAAAGAACAACATTAACAAAATTGAAATGGACTCACATACACAGAAAACAAACTAATGGTGCCAGAGGGGAGGGATGTTGGGAGCCTAGGTGAAAAAGGTGAATGGATTAAAGAGTACAAGTTGGCAGTTACAGAATAGTCATGGGGATGTAAAGTACAGCAGAGGGAATATAGTCAGTAATATTGTAATAGCTATGTATGGGGGTAGGTGGGTACTATAAATATCAGAGGAAACACTTGGTAAATTATATGATTGTCTAACCACTATGTTATACACCCGAAACTAATACAAAATAATATTGAATGTAAACTGTTATTGAAAAATATAACTTAAAAATAAGAAAAAAGAAACTTTTTTTAAAAAATGAGGAAAGCAGATAGCTAAATCCCAGGTACCTGGTGAGGAGTTCCTCCTGCTTTGGGAATGCCAGGGTCTCAGGCATTCTGCAATTGTTCCACTACTCTGTTTAAGCCTCTTCACTGCCAAGGGTAACAAATCTCCTTTTCTGAGAACCTACTTCTCTCAGGGTCCATTTCCCACTGTTTTAAACTATTTCCAATAATCATTTTACTGTGTTTTTCTCTGGGTCTGGTATCCAAAGAGTCAGACATTTTTTTCCTGAGGGCATTCACTCTTTTGTAAGAAAAAAATATGAGCACTTACATCAGTACCCGTGTAAGACACCACTATGGACCTTTCAGAAACTCATACATGGCCTACAATCTATTTAGATATTGGAATAGTCTGGATAAATTTTTTCTGAAAGAATCTCAGTTTGTCACACATTGCTTTTCCAAAGGTCATATCTGGGCCACCATAGTGATCACCACCTGTGGTTTATAAATTATGCTCTCTACATTTGTTGACCCACAGAAGTATTTTTGGAGGCAGCTATGCTGTAAAACTAGCCCCATAGTTTCTCAGTTTTAAGAATAATAATTAACTAATTATTACTGTTCTAAGTGGTTTAACTGTATTAACTCACACAATTCTCACAGCAACCCTATGAGATAGGTGCTATTTTTATCTTGTTTTTATATGAGAATGAGGTACAGAGAGGTTAAGTAACTTGCCCAAGGTCAGACAGCTACAGTCGCAGATCTAGGGTTCAAACCTAAACATCCTGAATCCAGAGCCTGAGTTATTATTCATGAATTTTACTTTCATGTCAGTTTATTTTAGATGAAGAAACTGAGGACTTGGAAAGCAAAGCAACTTGTCCATATCAGTGAGGTGTTTCTTCACCCACCAATGGACAATCTTCAGTCCCTCCTTGGCTCTCGCCTGCCTTCTACAGCATGAGCCAACAGGAGTAGCAGATGTTGAAAAGCACAATTGTCTTGGAAATTAGTGGTTTGGATTCAAGTAATTTCTTTTTTATTAAGTCTCTCTGTGACCCTGGGGAGAAAGACTCTTCTCTTTGTATATCAGTTTTCCCAACTGCAATATGATGACTTAAAAGAATGGACCTCAGACTTTTTCCAATTCAAGTCAGTGTACAAATACTTTGTAGATTTGTTTTTTTAAATTAAATAATTACTTTATTGTTGTTCAATTACAGTTGTTTGCATCCCCTCCC
>PVJI01009695.1:0-64120 GCA_004026765.1 Micronycteris hirsuta | reverse complement strand
AATCCTATGTAAATATGCCCTAAAGCCTCTAATAAAAACCCCGGCCATCCAACCCACGAGGTTCCTCTCCGGAAAATGGTGGCAATGGAGAGGGCCCGTGGCCCCGGTTTCATCTCCTAATGTGTCTTTGTGTGTGAATCATTGATGCTTCAGGCTCCAGTCCACCCCACGGTGGATTCCGCGGGCGGAATCCGCCACAATGATCCACACTTGCTCACACAGGAATCACACGGAGCTGTGCTCAAAACGTGTAAATTCTCAGGACTGCATGTTTTCACGTGTGGAAATCACTGCCACACTATGTCATTTAATTCTTCTCTGATCTTGGTTATTTACCTCCTTCTACTTGCTCTGGGCTATCTTAGTTGTTGTTCCTCGAGTTCTTGTAGGTGTAGGGTTAGGTTGTTTATTTGAATGTTTCTATCTTTTTTAGGTAGGCCTGTATCACTACGAACTTCCCTCTCAGGACTGCCTTCGTTATGTCCCATGAGTTTTGGATTGTTGTAAGTTCATTTTCATTTGTTTCAAGGAACTTTTTTATTTCTTCCCTGATCTCATTCTTGACCCATTCATTGTTTAATAGCATGCTACTCAATCTCCATGAGTTTGAGTGTTTTGGGGTTTTTCCCTTGAGGTTGGTTTCTAGTTTTAGTACCTTGTGGTCAGAGAAAATGCTTGATATGATTTCAATTTTCTTGAATTTGTTGAGGCTTGTTTTTTGTCCTATCATGTGGTCCATCTTTGAAAATGTTCCATGTGCATTTGAAAAGAATGTGTATTTAGCTTCTTTGGGGTGAAAGGCTCTATATATATCAGTTAAGTCCATTTGATCTAGGACATTGTTCAATGCCACAATATCTTTGTTGATACGTTGTTGAAAGATCTGTCCATTTTTGGCAGTGGGGTGTTAAAATTCCCTACTATAATTGTGTTGCTGTCAATATCTTTCTTGAAGTCCTCTAAGATTTTCTTTATGTATCTTGGTGTTCCTATGTTGGGTGAATATATATTTACAATGTTTATGTCTTCTTGATGGATTTTTCCCTTCAGTATTATGAAGTGACCTTCTGGATCTCTATTTGTGGCCCTTTTTTAAAGTCTATTTAGTCTGATATGAGTATTGCTACCCCGGCTTTTTTGTTTCGTTGTTTGTTTCCTGTCCGTTTGCTTGGAAATTTTTTTTCTAGCCTTTCACTTTCAGTCTGTGTAGGTATTTTTTTCTGAGGTGGGTCTCTTGTAGGCAGCATATGTGTGGGTCATGCTTTCTTATCCATTCAGCTATTCTCTGTCTTTTGACTGGAGCATTTAATGCATTTCCATTTAAGGTTATTATTGATAGGTACTTATTCATTGCCATTGTTTCATACCTGTGTTCCTCTCTCTGTCTTTTTTTTTTTTCTCCTTTTCTTAAAGCAGACCCTTTAGCATCTCTTGAAGAGCTGGTTTGGAACAGGTGTATTCTTTGATGGTTCTTCTGTCCAGGAAACTCCTTATTTGGCCTTATATTTTGATTGAGAGCCTTGCTGGGTAGAGTAGTCTTAGTTGTAGGACTTTGGTTTTCATTACTTGGAGTATTTCTTGTCTTTATATTCTTGCTTGGAGAGTTTCCACTGAGAAGTCATCTGCTAGTCTTTTCAGAGTTCCCTCGCTGCCTTTAGGATTCTCTCTTTGTCTTACAATTTGGCCATTTTAATTATGATGTGTCTTGAAGTGGGCCTCTCTTTGGGTTCCTCTTGATTGGGACTCTCTGTGTTTCCTGGATTTGTATGACTTTTTCTCTCATCAAATTAGGGAAGTTTTCCATAATTACTTTTTCATCCAGGTTTTCTATCCCTTGCTCTTCTTCTTCTCCTTCTGTTATCCCTGTTATACAGATTTTATTATGTTTCATGTTATCTTGCAGTTCCCTTACCATCTCTTCATTCTTTCTGAGTCTTTTTTCTTTTTCTTGCTTTTTCTGGGTGCTTTTTGCTACCTTGTCCTCCAGCTCGCTGATTCGATCCCCTGCTTCATCCAGCCTCCTTGTAATTCTTTCTAATGTGTTTTTTATTTCCGAGATTTTGTTGTTCATTTCTTCCTTGTTCTTATTTTTAGTTTCTATTTCCTTTTTCATACTGTTGTAGTTCTCACTCAGTTCCTTGTAATTGTCTGTGAGTTCCTTGAGCATCTTTGTAACCATTATTTTGAATTCTATATCAGATAGTTTGCTTACCTCCATTTCATTTGGTTCTTTTAGTGGGGAATCTTCCATTCCTTATGATTGCATGTTCTTTTTTTTGTCTCCCCATTTTAGGTGACTCTTTTTATTTGTTTCTGTGCTTCCTGATGTTTCGCTATGCTGGCTGTCTTTGTAGGGTGAACTTCTATAGTGGGAATTCTACGGGGTTCAGTGGTGTGGTCTCTTTGATCTCCTTGTCTGGATGCTCTAGGTTTGCCCTTTCTTCTGTTTGTGTGGGCTCTCTTGTTGTGCTTTCATTTTACCTTTTGGTGGTTCCTTCATTGGTGGTTTCTCTCCTCCAGCGGGTATACTGATGTTCACAGCTCCACCTATTCTTGTATGTGATTGTTGGCAGGAGGTAGGCAAAGTGGATTAAGACAGCAGGAGAGAATTTTATGGGATTTAAAGTACCAGCAAGTAGAGAAGAGATAGGAGATTCTTTTGATAAGTATAGCATTAATTGTGATATTTTACCCAATTAGACACTTTTTATAAAAGGTGAATGGGAGATAAGACTCTTGTTACAGGGGAGGATGATTGTGAGCTGAATCCAGAAAATAGAGTGCTTGTGCAAGGTTAGGTTATGAGATATAGTGAGAGTAAAGGATAGAAAGTAGTCATAGTGTGTGAGAGAATAGAGTTAACCACAGCAATAATAATGCTCAGGAATAAAATGAAGTGGGCTAAGATCAGGAAGGGTTGCTGTGTAGTTTGTACAATTGTATGGAACAACAATTATTTACAATAGTACTGGAACAGCAATAATATGACAAGAAATATATGATTTGGATAACCAGAATAGAAAGTATATGATCTAGAGTAGTGTGTTATTGGGACATGAGCAAAGTGAAAGAAGAAAAATTAAACTACAATAAAGAGAAAATAAGGAAAACCAGTCAAATAATGCAATTAAACAGAGAAATAAAGTGAGTAAAACTAAACATAAGGAAATTTAAAAAGTACTAATAAAATAAAAGCAGTAAAAATAATGAAAAAATAATAATACACAAAAACAATCAAATGCCAGTTCCATGGGATAGCAAAGTGACATTTGTCTCAGTTTCTCAGTGTTTTGGGGTTAGCCTCGTGCTCCCCCTTTGGATTTGTCTCTGGACCTTTCATAACTCCATGTCTTATTGTCTCACTTGGGGGAAGAAAAAAAGGGAAAAAAAGAGAGAGAGGAAAGGAAAAAATAAGCCTTCTGCTGCCTTTAAACCCACTGAGTGAGTTCTGCTGGTCTTCCTGATGCCACAGGAAGAGGGGAGCTGGGCTTCACTTTTCTCCTTTCCTATGGTTTTACATGGATGGGGACCAGGTCTGGGCTGCAATATTCAATTGCCCAGCCTCCAGCCCAGGTTCCATGAGCTGCCAGGCTCAAATCAGCCACTCAGTCTCTGGGCGTGCAGCATGAGTCAAGCCCGGGTTCGCAGCTCAAATCACCCTTGGGATGAGCCAGCTGCTGCTCACGAGTTCCTTACAAAGCAACTGCCCACCGTTCTTAACAAGCACATGGCTTTTCACACAGCCCAACTGTCTAAACAGTCTAGAGAGTATCCGGGTTAGGGTACGACACTGCTCAACTCTTCTCCCTTCTCTAGGTGTCACCCAGCACCCCGATTTCTCTGGTAATGACCTAGCTGTGTCCACAATCCCAAGGGATGTATACCACCTCTGTGTGTCTCCCACTTCATCTCTTTCCCCCCCAGCGACTTCCAGCATCCAGGTCCCTCCTGGCGCCAGGCTGCCCTCCCTGCTCTGGTAGAGGAGGAAGCTGGTAATGTAACTCTCCTCCCCATATCCTGTGGCAGATGTTGGGCCAGAGGGCCACAGCGGCCTAGGTCCCTGTGCAGATCCCAGGGACCTTACCGTCTCAGCACAATCTCCTCACTGTCTATTCTTCAATTTCTTCTACACTTTTTGGCCTCCAAACTTCATATAAGCTGGGATCCCATTGAATATTCACTCTGTTCCTCAGAAGATCATTTAGGTGCCTCAGCTTGGCACAGGGAGAACTGGGCTCCGCTCCCACCTACCTCACTGCCATCTTCTGTATCTCCCACTTTTCATAAAATTAAGAAAATATCCATTGTGCCTACCAAAGAATTGGGGGGGGGTTATGTTGATTATGAGGTAATTAAAGTGTCTCTAACTCACTCTCATCCCCAGGCATTATCACAGCATTTTTTTTATAATCACTATGATTACTGTGTAGAAAATAAACATAGAGGGCCCTGGCTGGTGTGGCTCAGTAGATTGAGCGCCGGCCTGCAAACCAAGGGGTTGCTGGTTCGATTCCCAGTCAGAGCGCATGTCTTTGTGGGACAGGTCCCCGGTAGGGGAAATGTGAGAGGCAACCACGCTTTGATGTTTCTCTCCCTCTATTTGTCCCTCACTTCCCCTCTATCTAAAAATAAATAAATAAAAATCTTTAAAAAAATAAACAAAGGGGTGTAAAAGTAGATGCCTGTCACCTAGGTATAATGCTTGCTTTAGTGGCACAGGTAAGAGATGATAGTGGCTTGGATTAAGGAGGTAACAATGGGAACGAAGCAAAGTGGACTTATTGCAGAAACTTGGTTTTCTGTGGCGACATCATTGACTCAGCCACCAGTTTAGTAGCATCCTGGGCACTTAGAATACTCTCCCAAGCTATGCTCTTTCCCCTTTTCTTTATGGTGTATAGAAGACACTGTTGATGATCTGCTCTGATTCCTTTGATCTCTTTTTATGACTCCCATGTGCCTACCTTCTCACTGTGATATGATTTTGGCATTAATGGCCTATGCTTGTGACTCTTCACAGGACCACTCTCCAGCTACTGAAGGGCTTTGCCTAAATATTACAGCTGAGAGTGCATAGGCCTTTCTTTCCCTCCCACCCCATTGCCCCATGCCTGGCCAGCCCTTAGCCAATGGCTAACAGGTATAAGAATATGAAAATCCAGCCCCCTTGTCCTGTATTGAGAGGACTCTGAGATGTAGCTTACCCTCAGGAGCTCTACACATGATCAGACAGAGGCTTCTCTCATGGGACTTTGCTCCAAACCCACTTTACTTGTCTTCTTCTCCTTCACTGCCTCACTACCTCTATCTACTTACTGGCTTTTTTTTTTTTGGAGCATTTTGTGAAAAATCCACTAGCACACAAATCTTTATCTTAGGATCTACTTCTGGAAACCTCAATCTAAGACTCTTTGCTCCATTACCATCACCTCCTCAATCCAAATGACTATCATCTCTTACACTGTACCACTGCAGCAAGCATCATGGTATTTGTTTCCCAGATTTTTCTACCATGACCCTTATCCTCTAAGGGTCACATGTGTGAGTCTCGCCCATCATTCCCACGGTAGTCTTTTCTCCTCCATTCAAGAAAGTCCATTATGTAATTGATTGAGAGTATCATTATAGGCATAACCTTGATTCTGCACTTGTTTTATTTTTAATAAGCTAAAATTTCACAAATGTCAATATTTTATTATTCATAATAAATTATTTGCACCATGTCATATAACTGATGGTCCCATACACATCATCATGGCCCAAAAGGGTGGTATAGAACCATATGAAACTTGGGATAAAACTACATAAAACAAATGGCTCATCTTACCCCAAACATGATTAACACAGGGGAAACAGGAATAGACTACAGTCTAAATATGTTTTTTTTTCAGCATAAAGGCATCTTTATGAAAAAACAATTAGAAATATTTGAGTATTAACTTGAACCATATGAAATCTCCACCAGCATTTTCATATGGTGCAAGCTACCACTAATTATGAACATTGGCTGGAGATTTTATAGATTTTGTAGGTGCAATATAGATTTTTAAAGGCCCTGCCTCACTCTTAGCCTTGGCCAGATACCTTCTCAAATAAATTGCACTTAATCTCAAACACACTTATCCAGGAATCCACTCCAGGACTAAGTAAATGGATTTCAATCATTTTCAAATGTTCAAAGCCTTCCTGGAAATTGCAGTGAGCCCCAGTCTTTCTTCCCCCGTTAGGCACCACCTCACTGGTAATACCTTACTACTTACATGGAAATGTGACTGTAGAACATTTCTTAGCACTCCCCTGTAAGTGTTAACCTCTATTCGACCCTTTCCCTCTATTTATTTTGGTGGCAACCTTGTGAGCCAAGCATTGGGCACAAGATAGAATACCTGAAGATGAATTGGGCTCAACCATGTTCCAACTCTATGATCATAGACTTCCTTTCTGTTGCAAACCCCCTTCCTAATTTGAATGCACATGTTGTCTTATTCTTTTAATCAGTGGCTTCAATCTGCATGGTGTTTCCTTTCTTCATATTGAGAGAAAGAAGCTATTATCTTTCAACATGATTGATTTTCAAGTTGTTTTCAGTACTAAAAATATAAATGAAAAACAAAACAAAACAAACCAAAACAAGATAACCCAAAGCTGTGCCTATCCTCAAGATATTTGGTATACTGAAATAACTATATATTTATTAATGACTGTCATAAAAAGAGATAGCTTCATGTTCTGGTTGCATTCCCAGTGTTGTACAGCATTGTAATATTTGATTTCTCTCAGGGGTCACCAACTCATTCCATACCACTGTGTCTATAAAGTAGAGGGCAAATGTGTCTCTATTCATTTTCCTTCAGGGGATTTACTCTGTTGTGGTTGTCCAACTTGCATCAAATGATGCTTTGAGTCCAGTTGCTTTTTTCCTTAACTGAGAAACCAAAAACAGACCACAGTTAACAATAGTCTTAAAAATAACATCTTGGGAATAATCATCACATGTTTCTTTATTACAGGAAATACATACCAAATGTCGCCTTGTATTAAAAGTGGGCAGAGCGTGGGCAGACAATTACACTAACAGCTATTTCAGGAGGGCAGGTTTTCCATGACTGGCAGCAGTTAGCCTTAGAACTCCATCTGTTCCTGTCTTAATTTCATGTGTAACTATTACCACAGGTGCCAATGGTTAATATTATAGAAGCAAGAGTGATTGTCATGTAACCTTTAGGATGTGAATGGCTCATTCAAATTCCTCTGTCCTGACCATACTTCCAGTATGGATGAGGAATAAAAATAAAGGACAATGATGCAAGGACTATATTTCATGGTTTTTTTTAGTCCTTGGAACCAAAGACATGAATTTAATTTCAAGGCCCCTTGAACACAGAGGCCCTTTGACAATTCTCCCCACTTCCCTGAAATGCATGCTAGCCAAATGCTATAAGGGACATTAGAGCCAGCTACATAATTTGTAGGGCCCAGTGCAAAATGAAAAAGCGGAGCCCCTTGTTCACAAAGCAAGGGAAACATGCCTTTAAAGGTACTAAAATATAAAATTTTCTTATTTCTTTTGCAGTTCCTGTCTTGCTTTGTCATGATGTTTTTCACTTGCTATTTAATGTCATTTTAAATAAAGAAAAATTAAAAATTTAAATTATTAGCATGAATTTACCATTCATCTAATATGACACAATGTCAGTTATTAATGCAGATATAAAAGTATTTAACCAATATATGGAATTACTTAAATTATACAATTGAGATTTCCTAACTCATCTATACATATATATGTTGCTCTTACCAAAAGATTGGAATTACTGCACAAAACTAACTTAACTGTTTTTATTTTACTTCTTTATATGCGTACACTGTATCAACATTCTTTTTTATTTTTATTTTTATTTATTTTTTTCTCTCCACATGTCAGAGCCCATTTATTTCATGGTTTGGAAATGGGGAGAATAGATTCCCCTTAAACTGCAAGTCAGCAGGTGTTTCTTTACAGTTAACTTTAGCAAAATTCATGCAACATAGTGATTAACAATGGTCTTCTTGTTAACTCACAAGGAAACACCTTCAAAACTGCATTTTGTTAAAGTTTCTGTACTAAAATGTAGAAAAACTGAACTACACAAATATTGAAAAGCTAAAATTCCTTATTTTTTTATTCCTGATACCACTACCACAATTTACAGGGCAATACACCTGATGTAATGAAAAGAAAAAGACAAAGCTACAACAGATAAAAGACCTCAGGAATGTACATCTAATTGACACTACATTGCATTAATCAATAGCTGCACTTTTTGCAAACTGTGGCTATGACAGTCCTGAACAAGAAGGGTTTCCTCTTTAAGCTGCAGTAACTTTTCTGACTATAGATCATTGCTCCTTCTGTGGCAGATTTTTACAGTTCCTCTAATGCATTTGAAACGACTGTCTCAAAGTAACCTGCAGCTTTCCTGACAACTCCTCGCTCTCTCTCCTGCTAAGAACTGTAGCCCTTTTCTGCTGAGTTTTTAGAACCTTCTGCTACCATATCCACTACTTCCACCACCAGATCCATAACCATCACCATAGGGGCTGCCAGAGCTTCTTCCACCAAAACTGCCTCCCCTCTTCATGGGTCCATAATTTGACTGCTGTTGTCCACTATAATTTCCAAAATCATTATAATTCCCACCACCACCGTAGTTACCACCAAAATTTCCCCCTTCATTGTAGCCATCATATCCTCCACCACCACCATATCCACCACCACCTTGGTTTCCATATCCGGGACCACAACCACCACCATAGCCTCCTCTACTACTATAACCAGGTCCACTGCCATAGTTGCCACCATACTCCAAATCCATTATATCCACCATCACCTCCTCCGTAACTACCTCTGCTGCCACCTCCACCATAGCCTCCTCTTCCACCGAAGTTTCCACCACGGCCAAAGTTATCTCCACCACCTCCAAAGTTTCCTCCACGACCCATAAAGTTGCCAGATCCACCTCCATGGCCTCTTTGCGATCCAGCAGACTGCATTTATTGTTTAGAAAGGGCCTTTTTCACTTCACAATTATGCCCATTAATAGTGTGGTATTTCTGAACAACAATTTTATCAACTATATCATGATCATCAAAAGTTACAAAAGCAAATCCTCTTTTTTCCCCACTCTGCCTATCTTCCATAACTTCTATGGTTTCAATCTTGCCATACTTTTCAAAGTAGTCTCTCAAATTATACTCTTCTATATCTTCTTTAATACCACCAACAAAATTTTCTTCACTGTTATATGGGCACCAGGCTTTACAAAATCCTCTCTAGAAACAGCTCTCTTTGGTTCCACTACACGCCCATCAACCTTGTGTGGTTGAGCACACATTGCTGCATCCACCTCCTCAACACAAGGGTGACAAAACCAAAGCCCCGGGAACGTTTTGTTTGGGGGTCTCTCACCACACAATCTGTGAGTGTGCCCCATTTCTCAAAATGTTCTCTTAAACTATCATCTGTAGTTTCAAAGCTCAAACCACCAATAAACAGTTTTCTCAACTACTCTGGTTCCTTTGGATCGTGGCCCTCCTCTCCCCAGCGGCAGCGGTGGCAGTGGCGGCGACGCCAGAGTCGGGCTGGGCGTGACCGGGTGGCGGTTTTACCTCCATTTTGAGACCAGACTCACCTCTTCCAACTCGAGTTCAATATGGGACCGAGAGGAAGAGGCCCTTTTTACTTTTTTATTTATTGATTTCAGAGAGAGAGAGGAAGAAGGAAGGAGGGGGAGAGAGAGAGAAAGAGAGAGAGAGAAACATTGAATTTGTTGTTCTACCCGTCCATGCACTCATTGGTTGCTTCTTGTATGTGCCCGACCAGGGATAAAACTTACAACCTTGCTGTACTGGGACAATGCTATAACCAACTGAGCTACCCAGCCAGGGCTCTATCAATATTCTTTTTGAAAAAAAAATTATTTCATTCTGCCCTGGCTGGTGTGGCTCAGTGGATTGAGCACCAACTTGTGAACCAAAGAGTTGCCGGTTCGATTCCAGGTCAGGGCACATGCCTTAGTTGTGGGCCAGGTCCCCAGTTGTGGGGTGCATAAGAGGAAAACACACATTGATGTTTCTGTCCCTTTTTCTTTCTCCCTTCTCCTCTCTCTAAAAATAAATAAATCAAATATTTAAATTTTTTAATTTTATTCTTGTTTATTGAATGACAGTTATATCAATTTTCCCCCTTTACCCTCCTCCGTCCAGCCCATCCCATGGCTCCCACAGTCTATCCCACCCCATTGTCCATGTCCATGGGTCATTCATACATGCTCTTTAATCCCTTCCCCTTCTTTCCACCCTTCCCCCCATGCCCTTTCCTCTGGCAGTTGTCAGTGTGTTCCTTGTTTCCATGTCTCTGGTTCTTTGCTCATTAGTTTATTTTGTTCATTATTCCTCTTATAAGTGATATCCTATGGTTTATTTTGTTCATTATTCCTCTTATAAGTGATATCCTATGGTATTTGTCTTTCACTGGCTGGCTTATTTTACTCTGAACAATAGTCCCCAGTTCCATCCATGCTGTCACAAAGGGTACGAATTCCTTCTTCTTTATTTCTCCTGCATAGTATTCTATTGATACATTGGACAAGGTTTAATCTCCAAAATATATAAAGAACTCACATGACTCCACTCTAAGAAGAAAAACAATCCAATCAAAAAATGGGCAGAGGACCTGAATATACACCTCTCCAAGGAGGACATACAGATGGCCCATAGACATATGAAAAAATGCTCAGCATCACTAGCCATGAGAGAGCTGCAAGTTAAAACCACAATGAGATACCACTTCACACCAGTCAGAATGGACATCATAACCAAATCAACAAACAACAAGTGCTGAAGAAGTTGTGGAGAAAAAGGAACCTTAGTGCACTGTTGGTGAGAATGCAGACTGGTGCAGCCACTATGGAAAGCTATAGAATTTCCTCAAAAAATTAAAAATGGAACTGCCTTATAACCTAGTGATTCTATCAACATTCTTAATTTTTGGCTAACAGTGAGCAAGGAAGGACTGGAAGGAAAGAACTATGGGTCGCCCTATTTTTCTCTTTCCTTATAATTTTTTCATTTTCTGTGTGAGTGGTTGACTAATATAGGGAAGTAAGAGAAGAAAGAACACGATAGGGCCTTGCTGGTGTAGCTCAGTCGGTTGAATGTTGTCCACAAACCAAAATGTTAGCAGTTTGATTCCTGGTCAGGGCACATGCCTTGATTGAGGCTTTAGTCCCCGGTCAGGGCACATTTCTCTCTCTCATATTGATGTTCCTCTCCCTATCTTTCTCCCTCCCTTCCTCTCTATCTAAAAATAAGTAAATAAAATCTTTAAAAAAAGAAAGAACATGATAGGGTTCCTTGCTCCTTCATGTTCCTTACAACACCACTTGCAAAATTCCATTCTGCAATGGAATTCTCCATTTTGCAATTGAAGCAAATTCTGGTTCAAATGGAAAGCATCACCCTACAGAGCTGTAAGATACCCCACTTACTCAATTGTAGATGGAACACACTTAGAGTCACTGAACTCATGGGTCCACTGAAATTCTGTACTCGTGGAGCATTGTGAATACTATACAATCAAGAAGTGGCAAGGAACAGTGGATATGCATATCACTAATATTTTTTCTACTCACACTCATACTCCATGGTTCCATAAGATTTCACTAACAAAACACAAGTTCAAAGGTAAAATGCTTAAGAAGACCAAGAAAGTAAAAGAAGGGCATTAAAACAAAGTACAGGACCTAAGTATGGGCCTCTGTGTAACTACACAGATTGTACACACTTGTGGGACATTTCACACTTCAACATTTATTGAGCATCCAATACGTATTTTAAAAAGTGAATGAGACGGACAATGTGCTATCCTTTGAGTCTTTGAGGGGCTCTTTGGGTGTTTGCTGTGTTAGTGTTTCCAATGGAATAGCTCCTTGCTTAGCTCCTAAGATGATGCCTAAAGTGGCAAGACATTATCTAGCACTCCTGGGATAAATCTTATCCTGAAAGTTGAAATCCCTGAAGATAAACAGGGAAAAATAAAAGATCTGTATAGCCAAGACATAACACCAAACTTATGAGCTCAACATGACATTCATAATATATCACCCAAGTGTCTTATTGTAAACAGACTACAGACAATTAGGTGATTAGACATAGCTCCCAGAGCCTTGTCTAAACAGCAAACTAGTGAGCACCTGTGACAGAACTGTTGAAGTGACAGAAAAAAATTTTTTTATAATTTTATTTTCAACTGTGATAAAATACACAGAACATAAAATTTACCATCTTAACCATTTTAAGTGTACAGTTTAGCAGTGCTAACTCTATCCATATTGTTCTATAAAAGATTTCCAGAAATTTTTCATCTTGCAAAACTGAAACTGTACCCATTAAACAATTTCCCATTTCCCCTCCTCCAAACCCTTGGAAACCACCATTCTGCTTTCTATTTCTGTAAGTCTGACTACTCTGGATACCTTATAAAAAATAAGTGGAATTATATAGTATTTGTCTATTTGTGACTGGTTTATTTTGCTTAGTATAATATCTTCAAGGTATGTTTATGGTGCAGCTTATGTAAGAATTCCCTTTCTTTTCAAGGCTGAATAACATTCCATTGTATGGATAGACCACATTTTGTTTATCCATTCATCCATTGATGAACAATTAAGATGGCTTTTATCTATTGGCTATTGTGAATAAAGCTGCTATGGACATGGCTGTATGTTATATCTTCAAGATCCTGCTTGCAATTCTTTTGGATATATATCCACAAGTGAAATTTCTGGTGAAAAAAAGTATTTTCAATCACACTTATAGGTACGTGATACCTTTTGGAAGATAATACGATATTTGAAATTGTCATGAGACTACCTTGGTAGTTTGAGGGGTAAGAGATGTAATGTGGAAGCATCAAGTTTAAAAAACTAAATGTGTATCCCATGTAATTGTTCAAAAGTGTGGCCTTTCCAACTAGACAGGCAAAATCATTGGCTAAAATAATTAAGACAAATATTCAAACAAAAAAAATTTTGGATTGTAATCAAGTGGAACTAAAATCAGTACAATCAAGATGTATATAAGAAATACTCACTGACCATCTAATTGTTCCTGGAAAGATAAAATTATTAAACCACTACTTATGGGCTTATAATGCAACACTTGGAGTAATGAAAAAGAACACACTGTGGCAAGATATCAATCTTCAGGACAATAATAATGTCTCCAGGGAGTATTTCCACAATGCACTGAACTGATCTCATTGAAAGTAGGTCAGTGTTCAACATTTATTTTTTTTTAATTTTAAAATTACTCTATTGTTGTTCAATTACAGTTGTCTACATTTTCTCCCCTCCCCTCCCCCTCACCCCATACACACCTACTTCCCTCCCTTGCCTCCACCCTCCCCTTTGGTTTTGTCTATGTGTCCTTTATAGTAGTATTTCCTGAAAACCTTTCTCCCCACAGTCCCCTCCCTACTCCCCTCTGGCTATTGTTAGATTGCTATTAACTTAAATGTCTCTGGTTATATTTTGCTTGCTTTGTTCTTTTGTTGATTATGTACCAGTTAAAGGTGAGATCCTATGGTATTTGTCCCTCACCGCCTAGCATATTTTGCTTAGTATAATGCTCTCCAGTTCCATCCATGCTGTTGCAAAGGGCAGTAGTGCCTTCTTTATCTCTGCTGCATAGAATTCCATTGTGTAAACGTACCATGCTTTCCTGATCCACTCATTTGCTGATGGGCACTTAGGTTGCTTCCAGCACTTGGCTATTGTAAATTCTGCTGCTATGGACATTGGAGTGCATAGGTTCTTTTGGATTGGTGTTTAAGGGCTCTTAGGATATAATCCCAGCAGTGCAATTGCTGGGTCAAAAGGCAGTTCCACTTTTAGTTTTCTGAGGAAATTCCATATTGTTTTCCACAGTGGCTGCAACAGTCTGCATTCCCACCAACAGTGCACTAGGGTTCCCTTTTCTCCACAGCCTCTCCAACACTTATCTGTTGCTTTGTTTATAATGGCCCTTCTGACTGGTGTGAGGTGATATCTCATTGTGGTTTTAATTTGCATCACTCTGATGGCTAGTGATGCTGAGTATCTTTTCATATGTCTCTGGGCCCTCTGTATGTCCTCCTTGGAGAAGTGTCTGTTCAAGTCTTTTGCCCATTTTTTAATTGGGTATTTTGTCTTCCTGGAGTGGAGTCATATGAGTTCTTTATATATTTTGGAGATTAAACCCGTGTCTGAGGTATCATTGGCAAATATGTTTTCCCATATGGTTGGTTCTCTTTTTATTTTAATACTGTTTTCTTTAGCCATGAAGAAGCTTTTGATTTTGATGAGTCTCATTTGTTTTTCTTTCCTTTATGTCCCTTGCTTTAGGGGATATATCAGTGAACATGTTGCTGCATGGAATGTCTGAGATTTTCCTGCCAATGTTTTCCTCTATGACTTTTATGTGTCAAGACTTATATTTTAGTCTTTTATACACCTTGAATTAATTTTTGTGTATGGTGTAAGTTGGTGCTCTAGTTTCATTTTTTTGCATGTAGCTGTCCAGATTTCCCAACATCATTTGTTGAAGAGGCTATTTTTATTCCATTTTATGCTTCTGCCCCCTTTGTCAAAGATTAATTGCCTGTAGAGACTGGGGTTTATTTCTGGGCTCTCTATTCTGTTCCATTGGTCTATCTGTCTGTTTTTATTGCCAGTACCAAGCTGTTTTGATTACAGTGGCCTTGTAATACAGTTTGATATCAGGAATTGTGATCCCTCCTGCTTTGCTCTTCTTTCTCAAAATTGCAGCTGATATTCGGGGTCGTTTATGGTTCCATATAAATTTTTGAAGTGTTTTTTCTGTATCTGTGAAATATGCCATTGGTACTTTGATAGGGATTGCATTGAATCTATAAACTGATTTGGGTAGTATGGACATTTTGATGATGTTGATTCTTCCAATCCACGAGCATGGTATATGTTTCCATTTGTTTGTGTCTTCCATGATTTCTTTCTTCAGTGCTGTGTAGTTTTCTGAGTACAGGTCTTTTACCTCATTGCTTAGGTTTATTCCCAGGTATTTTATTATTTTGTTGTTGCTATATCAAAAGGGATTTTTTCCCTGATTTCTGTTTCTGCTGTTTCACTGTTGGTATACAAAAATGCCTTTGATTTCTGGATGTTGACTTTGTAACATACTGTTTTGCCAAATTCAATTATTAGATCGAGTAGTTTTTTGGCGGAGTCTATAAGCTTTTCTAAGTACACTACCATGTCATCTGCAAACAATGACAGTTTTGATTCCTCCTTTCCAATTTGGATGCCTTTTATCTCCTCTTCTTGTCTGATTGCTGTGACTAAAACTTCCAGTACTATGTTGAATAGAAGTAGTGATAGTGGACAACCTTGTCTTGTTCCTGATCTTAGTGGGAAAAATTTTAGTTTTTGTCCATTGAGTATAATGCTGGCTGTAGGTTTCTCATATATGGCCTTTATTATGTTGAGGAAAGCTCCCTCCATTCCCACTTTGCTAAGTGTTTTTTATCATAAATGGATGCTGTACATTATCAAATGCTTTTTGCATCTATTGATATGATCATGTGGTTTTGTCTTTGCTTTTGTCTATGAGATGTGTTACATTTATTGTTTTGCGAATATTGTACCATCCTTGCATCCTTGGGAAGAATTCCACTTGGTCATGGTGTATGATCTTTTTAATGTATTGCTGGATGCAGCTTGCTAATATTTTCTTGAGGATTTTAGCCTCAATGTTCATCAGCGATATTGGCCTGAAGTTTTCTTTCTTTGTTATGTCTTTTTCTGGTTTGGGGATTAGGATGATGCTGGCTTCATTAAAAGAACTTCAGAGTCTTCCATCATTTTGGATTTTTTGGAATAGTCTGTGAAGGATAGGGGTTAGCTCTTCCTTAAATGCTTTGTAGAATTCTCCTGTGAAACCATCTGGTCCAGGGCTTTTGTGTGTCGGGAGTTTTTTGATCTTCAGTTTCATCCAGTGCTATTGGTCGGTTCAGGCTTTCTGCTTCTTCTTCATTCAGTTTTGGAAGATTATATTTTTCTAGAAATGTTTCCATTTCACTTAGGCTTTCAAATTTCTTGGTGTACAGTTCTTCATAGTAGTTTCTTACAGTCCTTTGTATTTCTGTGGCATCAGTTGTAATCCCTCCTCTTTCATTTCTGATTGTGTTTATTTGGGTCCTCTCTCTTTTTTTCTTGATGGGCCTACTTAAAGGCTTGTCAATTTTGTTTATCTTTTCAAAGAACTGGCTCCTGGATCCATTGATCCTTAGAATTGTGATTTTAGTCTCTGTGTCATTTAGTTCTGCTCTGATCTTGGTTATTTCTTTCCTACTACTTGCTCTGGGCTGTCTTTGTTGTTGTTCGTCAAGTTCTTGTAGGTGTACGGTTAGGTTGTTTGTTTGAAATATTTCTATTTTTTTTTAGGTACATCTGTATCGCTATGAACTTCCCTCTCAGGACTGCCTTTGCTGTTTGGGTTGTTGTAAGTTCATTTTCATTTGTTTCAATAAACTTTTTGATTTCTTCCCTAATCTCAAGCTTGACACATTCATTGTTTAATAGCATGCTATTCAATCTCTATGATTTTGAGTGATTTGGGGTTTTTTCCTTGGGGCTGGTTTCTAATTTCAGTTTCTTGTGTTCAGAGAAAATACTGGATATGATTTCAATTTTCTTGGATTTTTTGAGGCTTTTTTTGTGTCCTATCATAAGGTCTATCTTTGAAAATGTTCCATGTACATTTGAAAAGAATGTATATTTAGCTTCTTTGGGGTGAAAGGCTCTATATATATCAGTTAAGTCCATTTTATCTAGGGACTTGTTCAATGCCACAATATCTTTGTTGATATTTTGTTTGGAAGATCAGCCCATTTTTGACAGTGGGGTGTTAAAATCCCCTAGTATAATTGTGTTGCTGTCAATATGTTTCTTGAAGTCCTCCAAGATTTTTCTTATGTATTTGGTTGCTTCTATTTTGGGTGCATATAGATTTACAATGTTTATGTCTTCCTTGTGGATTCTTCCCTTTAGTATTATGAAGTATCCTTCTGGGTCTCTCTTTATGGCCCTTTTTTAGAAGTCTATTTTGTCTGATATGAGTATTGCTTCCCTGGCTTTTTCTTCCTGCCCAGTTGCTTAGAAAATTTGTTTCTAGCCCTTCACTTTCAGTCTGTGTAGGTCTTTTGTCCTGAGGTGGGTCTCTTGTAGGAAGCATATGTGTGGGTCATGCTTTCTTATCCATTCAGCTATTCTATGTCTTTTGATTACAGCATTTAATCCATTTACATTTAAGGTTATTATTGACAGGTACTTATTCATTGCCACTTTTTTGAACCTGCATTCCTCTTTCTCTCTCTTTTCATTCCTTTCCTTAAAGCAGTCCCTTTAGCATCTCTTGTAGAGCTAGTTTGGTGGAGGTGTATTCTTTTAGACTTCTTTTGTCTGGGAAGCTCCTTATTTGGCATTCTATCTTGATTGAGAGCATTGCTGGGTAAAGCACCCTTGGTTGCAGGCCTCTGGTTCTCATTACCTGGGATATTTCTTGCCATTCTCTTCTGGCTTGGAGAGTTTTCATTGAGAAGTCAGCTGCTGACCTTTTCAGGGCTCCTTTGTATGTTACTTCCTGTTTCTACCTTGCTGCCTTTAAGACTCTCTCTTTGTCTTGGAATTTTGCCGTTTTAATTATGATGTGGCTTGAAGGGGGCCTCTTTGGGTTCCTCTTGATTGGGACTCTCTGTGTTTCCTGGATTTGTGTGACTTTTCCTATCATCAGATTAGGGAAGTGTCCCATCATTATTTTTTCAACCAGATTTTCTGTCCCTTGCTCTTCTTCTTCTCCTTCTGGTATTCCTATTATACGCATATTATTACATTTCATGTTGTCCTGTATTTCCCTTAATACCTGTTCATTCTTTCTGAGCCTCTTCTTTTCTTACTTTTTCTGGGTGTTTTTTTCTACCTTGTCCTCCAGCTCACTGATCTGGCCCTTTGCTTCATCAAGCCTGCTTTTGATTCCTTCTACTGTGTCCTTCAGTTCAGAAATTGTATTCTTCATTTCCTCTTGTCCCTTGTTGATAGTTTCTTTTTCCTTTTTGATGTTGATATAGTTTGCAGTGAGTTCATTGTAGTTTCCCTGTAGTTTCTGGTAATTCTCTGTGAGCTCATTGAGCTTCCTTATAACCAATGTTTTGAGCTCAATATCTGATAATTGACTTGCCTCTGTTTCATTTATCATTCTTTGTGGGGCTTCCTCTTTTCCTTTCATTTGGGGATTGTTTCTTTGTCTTCCCATTGTTTGTGAGACTATCTTTGTTAGCCTCTGTTTTTTTAAATTGATCTGTTCTGACTCCCTGGGATTATGGTATGAACTGCTATGATAGAATACCTGTGAGATTCAGGGGTAATGTCTCCTTATCTCCTGAGCTCACTGGTCTTGGACTGTTGTTTATGTTGGCTCTCTGTTTGTGTTTGGGTTTTGATTGTTGTTGGGTCTTTCTTTGGTGAGTCCTTTCCTCCAGCTGGTTAACTGAGGGTCACTCTGTCCACCACCTCTTGTATTCTGTTGTGCAGGTGTGGAAAGTTTGTGTTGAAGCTGATTCTTCTGTGTGAAAAAGGTTTTGAGGCTTCTCTCTCAGTCTTGTTCAGTTGTTTGTTGTGGGTAATTTCTCCACCAATTGGTTGTATTTCCAGGTCGGCCTGGATTGAGGTTGGTGTGGGTTCCACTTCCTCCTTCACTTTCTTCCGTTATTTTCTGTTGGTGGTTCCTTTGTTGGTGGATTTCCTCTTCTAGCGGGTGTACTGGTGTTCACCACTCCCACCTTGCAAGTTTCCTGGAGTAGCAAATTGAAATCTGTCTCACTGTCTCTGTTTTATGGAATGACCCCTATTTGGATCTAACTCTGGTCTTTTCACAGCTCCAGGTTTTAATGTCTCACCATCCATTCATTCAATGTCCCCTATAATTTTGGTCTCCAATCTTCATATATGTTGGAATACCGTTGGCTCTTTGCTCTGTTCAGAAGATCGGCTAGGTGTTTCACCAGTGGGCAGAGGGAAGTGGACCCCGCTCCCACCTATCTTGCCACCATTTTCATTCTCTCAGTGTTCAACATTTAGACAGTTCACATCCTAGCAGCCTTCTCCAATGTATTTTAAAATTACAGATGTTTCAAGCTTATAAGGACATTAGACATCATTAATCCAACTCTCCTGATTATTAAAAAAGAAAGCAAGTCTCAGAGAGGTAAAGTGACTCTCTCAGGCCCACAAAGCTAATTGGTGACAGAAGTAGGGCTGGATTTCTCTATTTAGTGGTGAATCTGTTAATATCCTCAAGGCCATCCTTATGACAGCAACCTCACAAGTATCTGACGGTATAAATAAAATAGTTCAATCCTGAAAAGACAAGAGATTCTGAATTATTTTCTGTAGCAAATCCAAACTATCATTGATATTGTCTGAGCACTATCCCAATCCAGAAACGTAAAATCTTCTTTTTCCAAGACATATAAAAATGCTTGATGGTGCAGAATATCAGCAGCATAAAAGGCAATAGTCAGTGATTCAAATGAATGTAGAAATATCTTCACCTTCCTTTGGATTAACTGATGACATCAAGACTTCAGAAAATTTCTGTCAAAATGGAAAGCTATTCCCCAAGAATGATTATATATGAATTTATAATGGACACTAACATACTAGGAAGAATTCATTGATTAGATTAGTTAGTTGTCACCCTGCCAAACAAGATATCTCTTGGCATTGAGGAACTAGATCATAGCACCCATATGTTTTTGTTGCATGTATAGAGAGATTAGGGAGAGAAAGATTATCTAAACTGGTGTATACTAGTGTGGGGGGTCTATTTGGGACCATGAATAGGAGGAAAGCATTGGAGAGGGAATGGCAAACACCTAAAAAGAAGGTGTAGAAATATCAAGAGGAAAATTCACTTACCTAACAATTTTACCATGAAGGGCTGTTAAAAATGCTGTAACTGGAAGATAAATGCCCACATGACTCCTACTGTGTATAGCATGAAATAATTTTTGATCATCCAATAAATCATAAGACAAAAAGGTAGATATGCAATGTGGGCTTTAAAAACTGGCCACCAAACTGTCTATGCAACCCACTGTAATATTCCTACTTGACAGAGAAACATCTAAACTTGACTAAGATAGCAGCCATGTTCCTATAAAAGGGAAGGAAAGGGAATTATAATGGAAAAAAAACATTGATACTCCACCAATTGTGGAGTCACCCAGTTTGAGGGAACCATGTTCCCTCTGTTACTAACAATTGAGACCGATGGATATGTGAACAGACCCTTTGGGAATTGGGTAAGATTAAGGCAGAGTGAATATTTGTTTTCTTTACCTTATCTTTATTTTTCCTATATCTCTGTACTGTGTGTTGATTCAGCCATTAGAGACTGTGAAGGTTCAGATAAGCTCGGGGAAACCCCACAGGAGTGGTGGTTATTTTCCATTCTCTGCTTGGTGTGTGTGCCTGTTTTGCAGCCAGCCATGCTGGGTGGCTGATATTCTGGACCCAACTTCTGGTACCTAGGAAACTCCAGAGATGCTGGGATCTTTGTTTGGGTTTAGTCACAGGGAAATCCACACCACATCTAAACTACATATATGTGTGGGGAATTTGTTACAGACAATTCTGAGGACATTCAGGAAGGGCAAATTTGGTCTTCATAAGGTCCTAGGGGACTTACTTTTCAAAGAGACTTAGAACTCATAAGAAACTTTGAATAATAATACTATGACTAAAATGTTCACAATGGCAGATTCCTGGGCAAGCCAGTACTCCATCACTGATTTAAAGGACTTCTGCAATTTTCTAGTTATCTCCTTGTCCCTTTCCTCCTCCCCACCCAATCACTCACATAACAGACACATTAACATAACAACAGGCACCATTTTGAACATCATTCTAAGTGGTTACCTACATTATCTCATTTATTTCCACTGAAACCTTGTTAACTAACTGCTATTGTCATTTCTCTCTTCACAGAGGAGAAAATTGACATACAGAGAACTGAAATGAGCACTCCAGGTCACAGAACAAACGCAGGTAGCACTCAGACCACCACTGTAGAACTAGAAAGTTCACGGTCTTGACCACGTGCTTTTTTGTCTCTTAGGCACCTTGATTTTTCTGGGAAATGGGGAAGCTCCTTTTTCCT
Source organism: Micronycteris hirsuta (assembly GCA_004026765.1). NCBI lineage: Eukaryota > Metazoa > Chordata > Mammalia > Chiroptera > Phyllostomidae > Micronycteris > Micronycteris hirsuta. The sequence goes on along the minus strand of PVJI01009695.1, from coordinate 42,847 downwards.
CCACTTCATACCCCATTTCCTTAACCCTGAACTTTGGAGCCTCAGTAATGAGACCTTACCAAGGAAGGGCTGGGATTTAAGGAAAGAATCCCTTCCCATAGGTCACTGAATGCTCCTGAATGTTAACAAGACCCAGGTCTTAACACAGGCAACACTTTGTGCTGAGCTCAAAACATGGAGTCTGGCTGCCTGCTAGAGTTTCCATTCTCAAGGGGAGACTTCCCAGGAGAGATGGCCATCTGGGAACAACCTTCCTGATGTTCCTTTGGCTACACATTTTGTTGATTTCCTTAAGTGTGTTTTCTTACGGGGTTTCTGTTTCTCTTCTGGCTTTGTTTGTGACTTTACTTCAGTTTTGTTTATTTCTTATTATTTGGCCCAACACACTTGTTTTCATTTGATTTTTCCCTCAGACTTCTGGCATATACGACCTGCAGCTCATTTGCTGTATGGTATGCCACCCCATGTGTGTGTGTTTTTTCTGAAGACCTTGGAAGCCAAAACTTAAACACCATGAAAATGAGATGGGGAGAATTATTCAAACCCTTTGACTTAAGCAAACATCATCTTGTTAATGAAATATATTATAGCTGCTATTTAGATTACAGTTCAGGCAACCTCAACTGTTCATTAGTTTCTTCTATATAATTGATGAAAGCTGCCATTGAAAATGTGGCAACAATAGAAAATCATCTGTCATGCTGAATAAGGCATATCATGTCCAATCTCTAATCTGAGATAACGTTCTGAAAGTCTTAAAAATCAAGCTTGTCCGTAGTTTGTGTTTGAAGACTTCCATCAGATAAGATGGGATATGTAATAATACTACACTAGATTCTAGTTTTAATGCCACTGAAAGACACAAGGGGAAAAAACACATAATATGCTTCCTAGGTTACAGTGAGAAAGATTTTGCAAATATCACAAAATTTTCCAAGGAGAAGGCCTAGTCAAAAAGTTACCAAGTATAACTGAATACATAGGACAGTGAAGAACTTTATAACAGGTCTATACTGTTCTTTAATTTATTTAAAAGTGTCGACAATTTGCTGTGATAAGGCTTTGGAGTCAGTGATGTCTGAGTTCAAATCCTGGCTGTGCAACTTACTAGCTAGGTGACAATGGGCATTCAATTATCTCATATGTAAAATAGAAATGATAATACCATTTACAATCCCTATCAGCTCAACTGAGATAATGCATATAAAGTACTTAGTGCAATGCTGATATACAGTAACATTTAAATAACCGGTTATTCTTTTTTGTTTTTTTTTTTTTATTTTATTGTTGTTCAAGTACAGTTGTCTGCATTTTCCTCCCAGAGTTATTCTCTTTTTTTAAAATATTTTATTTATTTATTTTTAGACAGAAGGGAAGGGAGGGAGAAAGAGAGGGAGAGAAACATCAATGTGTGGTTGCTTCTCACGTGGCCCCCACTGGGGACCTGGCCTGCAACCCAGGCATGTGCCCTGACTGGGAATTGAACCTGTGACCCTTTGGTTCACAGCCCGTGCTCAATCCACTGAGCTACACCAGCAAGGTCCAGAGTTATTCTTATATAATTTTCTAACACTGCATGTATTTTATGTTAGCATTTGTTGAGCCCCTTATGCATACAACATAGCACTGTATGGAATCACAAATATCACTTCATACATATTTACAGTAGCTTTTTAAAAATATTTTATTTATTTAATTTTAGAGAGAGGGGAAGGGAAGGAGAAAGAGAGGGAGAGAAACATCAATGTGTGGTTGCCCCTCATGTACCCCCCAACTGGGGACCTGGCCCGCAACCCAGGCATGTACCCCAAATGGGAATTGAACTGGCGACCCTTTGGTTCACAGGCCCGTGCTCAATCCACTGAGCTACACCAGCCAGGGCTGAGCTATACCAGCCAGGGAACAGTAGCTTATTTTTTTAACTAATCTTATATTTATACAAACTAGAGGGAAGATCGACTTGGCCAAAATCAAATGGCAAAGCACAGGTCAAGAATCAAAGTTAGTGGAAGAGAAAAGCAGGCAGAACTTCTTACATGAGCCTGTTCTCTTCCTTCTACCTTCTCATCCAAAGAGTATTTATGTTAAAGGTCTCATTACAAATTCCTCATGACCACTTCAGTTGCGGTGGTGGACATGTGTGTGACTATGACTTTCAGTGACTAAAGAATGTGCCCAACCTGTGATATCCCCATTTACCTAGAACAGTGTTCAGGACATGATCAATAAACATTTGTTAAATGAATGTGTCCTGTCCCATAATACTAAGAGGATTCTCATTAAACTGAGGCATTTTAAATTTAAAAAAAGTATGTGCCCAACAAAAAGTAAGTCTATCCATACCAGTTACTTGCATCAATACATAATGGATGTTTTATGTTTATAGAGATCATAGGACAAAAGTATTCTATATAATTAACAACCACACATTTGGGTACTAAAATAAACAAAATGCTAAAATTCATGAACAGTGCTCAATTTTGTTGAGCACAACAATCAACAATTCTACAATCCAGGAGCCAGAGTCAACTTGGAACTGAATTCTAGGTACAGGTTCTTGCATACCACCCAGCTCCGCTGCAGTCTCTTTTCTAAGTCAAGATGAAGAAAGGATTGCCTCTGTTGATTAAAATCATTGCACTAGTAGATTTTAGATGTATATGTGGACCTATCTCCTCTTTTTATTTCTGCTAATAGCATGACTTTTCCTTGGGGGTCTGCTCCTCCTTGACCCCAACCATGTGATTCTTTTGAGACCATCATTCGTGATATACTACTCATCCAATCAGAGACAAGAGCAGGTAAGTGAAGCCTGTACATCCATTGTACTACTTTCCCCTGGACACAGTGATTATTCAAGGAGTGGGCTTATGGTCCCAACCAGACTAATCAATCCATCCCTTGGATTTTTTTTCTAAATAGAGCTTAGAGGGAAGAGCTCTCTTTATTTCTCTGGCCCCAAGACTGTGAGGATATAAAGCTAAAACAGTAATTGCCAGGCTACTACCAGATAGAAAAAGCTCATCTGTAATGGGAAACAATAAAGTGGACACATGGAGAGAAGATGAACCGGAGTCCTGACGAAGTTCAAGTCCCTAGTTATAGGTGTCCCTGCTCTAGGTTCCAGGGTCAGTTCCAGCCTTTCTGGATCTTAAGCTGGTGTGTTGTGTTTCTGCCACTTACAACCAAGAATCCTGAGTAAAATGGAAAGAAAACTAGAGCAGGTACACTTAGGGCACAACAACAGATAAAACTAAAGGACTAATAGAAGTCATAGACCCAGTAGAGAAGGGACTGTGGGGACTATATCAAGCAATGGGAACAACAAGCGTGGAGGGTAGATTAGAGCTACTTTGATTCTTTGTCATATAGCTAATCAACATTTCACAGACCACGGAGCAGAGCTGAGCTTCTGAATAAGACACCAAATTTGGCTGTTTCATTTCTGCACTTATACATATACTTCATGTTTTGCAAAGTATTTCAGGAAGTTCACAATCCTCTCATAGCTAATTAGGAGCCGTCTTCCAAGGCCATAAAATGCAAATAGTGCTAGATAATGGTAGTGATTCATTATTTCCTCTTACCCTTTTGTGATCTTTGTGACATTAAATCATAGATTCTTCATTTTTAATATTACAGTAATAAAAACACTGAATGTAACTTGATAATATTAAGTTGTGTCATATTTGTAAAGACTTGGTACAGCAAGTGACACATGATTGTGACTCAATAAGCACAACTGTCACTATCATCATCATCAAGTTAATTAATAGGTGTTTATGTCTGATGCACAGACATCAAGTATTTAACTTTCATAATCAACTTATATTGAATTTTGAACACGTCATTCTAATTATGTCTCATTGCATAAATACAGGAGCCCTCTGGTGGCCAAAACCATGTTTAGAATATGTTAAAAAAAAAGCACTACCTTTGTTTAAGTGTAAAAAGGAATGACATGAGGACATTGCCATGTCCATCTCATTAAGATAAACCAGAACTAATGGACTCATGTGTGGTGTTATGGGCTGAATTGTGTCCCCCCCAAATTTAGATGTTAAAGTCCTAACCCCTAGTGTCTCAGAATGTGAATGTATTTGGAGGTATTATTTAAAAAGCAATTAAGTTAAAATGGGGTCATCGGGGTGGGCCTTAATCTAATTTGACTGGTGTTCTTTTGAGAAGAGAGTAGGACACAGACATGTAGAGAAAAAGACATGTGAAGACACAAAGTAAAAGCAGCCATCTGCAAGCAAAGGAAAGGGGCCTCAGAAGAAACCAGCCCTGCTGACACCTAAATCTCACACATCCAGCCTTCAGAAGGAAAATAAATATCCCCAATAGGAAAATAAATTTCTGTTGGTTAAGCCACCCAGACTGTGCTACTTTGTTATGGCAGCCCTGGCAAATAACCCATATAGATTAAGGTACCAGCCAATAGTTGACATAGATTTTCCTTTTAGTTTAAATTGGGCCAAAAGATATAACTTGTCATCTTTTTTGAGGCCCATTTGGATGTAACCTGGGTTGATGTATGCCATAAAGCATGTCATTAAGTGAAGGGTTTCTTTCTGGGTTTAGGTCACATGGGAATTACCTTGTTTCATAGCCAAACACTATCCATTAAAAACCAAGCAAAGAGGACCTATCTGAAAACTGGAGATAGCTAGGTACAGTCCAAAAAAATCAATAAAAATTATAGAAGCATTACTTTCATTGACAAAGTTCAACACATGTAATAAAAGTTCATCCTTAAATTGTTTCCAAATGCTACAAGAACCTCCTTATGATAGCATCTTCTTCTTTCTACATTTAAAGATTAAAAACATGAAAACTCATAGAAGTTCAGTAAAGGAGGTTATTTGCAAAGGTTCAATGGAAACCTAGGCTTTTTGACTCCATATCCTATGTTCCTTTCACTACTTCCTGCTATTTTGCCACATTTTCCACTTTACCTGAACCCTAATTGCTGAGATCTTATTTTTTAAAAACATATTTTATTGATTATGCTATTACAGTTGTCCCATTTCCCCCCATTTATTCCCCTCTGCCCCGCACCTCCCCCATTCCCCACCCTTTAGTTTTTGTCCATGGGTCATACACATAAGTTCTTTGGCTTCTACATTTCCTATACTGTTCTTAACCACCAACTGTCTGTTTTCTACATACTGTTTATGCTACTTATTCTCTGTACTTTTTCCTACTCTCTCCCCCTCCCACTCCTCTGTTGATATCCTTCCATACCTTATATAAATCCCTTTAACATTTCATATAATAAGGGCTTGGTGATGATGAACTCCTTGAACTTGACCTTATCTGAGAAGCACTTTATCTGCCCTTCCATTCTAAATGACAGCTTTGCTGGAGAGAGTATTCTTGGATGTAGGTCCTTGCCTTTCATGACTTGGAATAATTCTCTCCAGCCCCTTCTTGCCTGCAAGGTTTCTTTTGAGAAACCAGCTGACAGTCTTATGGTAATTCTTTTGTAGTTAACTGTCTCCTTTTCTCTTGCTGCTTCTAAGATTCTCTCCTTATTTTTAATCTTGGGTAATGTCATTATGATGTGTCTTGGTGTGTTCCTTTTTGGGTCCAACTTCTTTGGGACTCTCTGAGCTTCCTGGACTTCCTGAAAGTCTATATCCTTCACCAGCTTGGGGAAGTTCTCTTTCATTATTTGTTCAAATAAGTCCACACTGTTGATTTGAGTCCCAGTTTCCTTCCCATCACTATTGATTCCCTGTACATTTCCCCTTATTTCTCTTAACATATTCTTCATTTTTTCATCTAATTTGCGACCAAATTCAACCAATCCTATGAGCATCCTGATTACCAGTATTTTGAACTGTGCATCTGATAGGTTGGCTATCTCTTCGTCACTTAGTTGTATTTTTTCTGGCGCTTTGATCTGCTCTTTCATTTGGGCCATTTTTTTTTTCTCGGCGCACATGTTACTTTAAAAGGCGGAGCCTTAGGTGTTTACCAGGGTGGGGAAACCTATGTGCTGTGTTGTGATGCTGTCTGTGAGGGTGGGGACTGGGAGGGAACAATGGCGCTTGCTCTGCTCTCCACTAGCTCCCAGTCACTTCCCCCCAATGAGCTAGCTCTCCAGTGAGGCTGGGAGTTCCTCCTGCTGCCACCTCAACCCCCACAGGTGTTTTCAATCGGTGGTTGGAGGCTTTATTTCCTTACAATGGTGGGTTGCACAGTCTGCTCTGCTTCCCAACTTTTTCTCCCAGTTTATCTGCATGCAAAGGAGGGACTGTCAGGTTCACCAGTCTCAGCCCTGCTGGTTCCAGGTCGGCCAGCCATGGGCTTCTCCTTGTGTGCCGGCTGTGGGTTTTGCTGAGTGTGCTGGCTGCCTTTTGGCCAGATGCGCCTGCTGTGGGTCTCTCCGGGCAGCTGGAGCATTGCTGGTATTGCTCCACAAACCACTGTATTGCTGCGTGTGCACTCTCCTCTGGGCTCCACCCCGCTTACTAGTCTGGATGAACGTGTCTTCTTTAACTCCTTGGTTGTCGGACTTCCACACAGTTCGATTTTCTGTCAGTTCTGGTTGTTTGTTTTGTTTTTTAAATTGTTTTTCCTATTTTGATTGTGCGAGGAGGTGCAGCGTGTCTACCTACACCTCCATCTTGGCCAGAAGTTTGCTGAGATCTTCTTAAATTAAATTTTTATTAAATCTGAATTAGTTTCACAAAGAGTAGCTTCCATTTGTTGTGTAGGCTTGTGTTTATGGATTGGACACATGAAAAAAAACCTGGGTATGAAACAGGGAATTGAGTCCAAAGATGGATATGAGATGCCTTTTCCAGAACTTCAGATTGATTAAAGATGTACAGGCCTGAATTACACATGGCAATATTTTAACCAATATGTCCCCTAGAGCAAGAGACATAAAAGAAAGAATAAACAAATGGGACCTCATCAAATTAAAAAGCTTCTTCATGGCTAAAGAAAACAGCATTAAAATTTAAAGAGAACCAACCATATGAGAAAACATATTTGCCAATGATACCTCAGACAAGGGTTTGATCTCCAAAAAATATAAAGAACTCACATGACCCCACTCCAGGGAGACTAACAACCCAATTAAAAATGGGTAAAAAAAACTTGAACAGACACTTCTCCAAGGAGGACATACAGAGGGCCCAGACACATATGAAAAGATGCTCAGCCATCAGAGAAATGCAAATTAAAACCACAATGAGATACCACCTCACACCAGTGAGAATGGCCACTGTGTTGGAGAGGATGTGGAGAAAAGGAAACCCAAGTGCACTGTTGGTGGGAATGCAGACTGGTACAGCCACTGTGGAAAACAGTATGGAATTTCCTCAGAAAACTAAAAATGGAACTGCCTTTTGACCCAGCAATTCCACTGCTGGGATTATACCGTAAGAGCCCTGAAACACCAATCCAAAAGAACCTATGCACCCCAATGTTCATAGCAGCACAACTTACAATAGCCAAGTGCTGGAAGCAACCTAAGTACCCATCAGTAAATGAGTGGATAAAAACTGTGGCACATTTACACAATGGAATATTATGCAGCAGAAAGAAAGAAGGAGCTCATACCATTTTTGACAGCAAGGATGGAACTGGAGAGCATTATGCTAAATGAAATAAGTCAGGCGGTGAGGGAGAAATACCGTATGATCTCACCTATAAGTGGAACCTAATCAACAAAACAAATAAGCAAGCAAAATATAACCAGAGACATTGAAATTAAGAACTATCTGACAGTAACCAGAGGGCAGGTGGGAGGGGATAATGGGGGAAGGGTTTTCAGGAACAACTATAAAGGACGCATGGACAAAACCAAGGAGGGGTAGAAGCAGGGGAGGGAGGTGCGGATGGCTGGGGTCGGGCGGGGAGTGGTTCGGGTGAATGCGGACAACTGTAATTGAACAACAATAAAATAATTTTAAAAAAGATGTACAGGTCTGAGAAGTTTTCTATACCAGGGAGGGAAATGAGAATAATATAGGAAGTTCTTATCCTTATAAATTTCATATTATTCTGCACAGTCAGTATTTATTGAGAATTGGTGTGATCTCTCCATGTGCACTGAAGTATACTTTGATTAAAGGAGGGAGTCCAACATTGCCTCTTCTTAGTTTGGAGCTTATATCTTGAATAACTGACATTCAAGATATAATCAAATTGCATTTTAATGCACAACATCTAAGAGAATATAAATAAAAATTCATGAAAAAGTATTTCAATTAGTAGAATTCAGCACTAGCAAAGTGTTCCCACATCAGATAATTAAATTCAAATACACTAAATTTCTGCATTAAATGCAAAAAGATTTTATTGATTTGGAGTCCATTGATTTTTTTTAAAGATTTTATTTATCTATTTTTAGAGAGAGGGGAAAGGAGGGAGAGAGGGAGAGAAACATTAGTGTGAGGTTCCCTCTCATGCACCCCCTACTGGGGACCTGGCGTATGCCTGGACTGGTGACCCTTTGGTTCACAGGCCAGCACTCAATCCACTGAAACACACCAGCCAGGGAAAGAGCCCATTAATTTAAGATGATTTAACCTAGGTATTTCTTTGACAAAAGAATGTGCTAAGGAAAATTCTATAGTGTAAACAAGAATAGGCGAAAGCATTTTTCTTGCATAAGAAAAATAATTGTTTTAAAAAATCTTGGCACATTCTTTGTAAACTAATTGGATCTAATCCATAATGTGGGCATAGAGTGAGCTATGTGTTCAATTTGTTGAAATCAATCAGTAAATACATGAATTCAAAATATGCAGATTTTTCTGCCCCTCAAAGTTGGCCCAAGAGTGTCTTCCCACCAGGACAGTGTTCCTCAGCATGGTCCTCAGACTAGCAACATCAGCATCACCTGGGAACTTGGTGGAAGTTCTAATTCTTGGGCCCCACCTCAGACCTACTCAATCCAAAACTCGGGAGGTCAGACTGAGCCATCTGTGTTTTAACAAGCCCTCCAGGGGATTCCATGTGCACTCAAGTGTAAGAACACTGCACAAGAAAACAGTTGTTTGTTAGATGTGTGAGTGTTCATAACTACACTGAAAAGAAATAGAACTGTTTTTCTTTATGAATAGTCTGTTTTTTAACTCTTTCACTAATTCAAAGAAACTATCTTCCTGAGTCTGAATGAAGGAAGATGAGCCATAACTGGGTATTTATTTATAGTGAGGCTAAGAAGCAAAACTGATTCCCATTGTCCTGACAGAGGAATGAAAGGTCAGCTGATGGGCTGGGCAGAATTCCTGCTTATGAAGAATAATGGAATTGACCAGAATCTGGAGCTCTCAAATGGTTGCGATAATTTTCAAATCTATTTTTTATTTGCCTTATTTAAGTCATGTTTGAAATGAAATACAATGCATATTTTCCTTAATTTACATTTAAAATTATCCAAATGTTATGTTGGTAGGATATGAGTGAGTCCCCAAGAGACCTTTTGAACCTACTAAAACTTTTTCTTCAAAACAGGAAGTTGCACTTTACCCAGTACAAACAAAGTTTAGCTTGAAAAGGCCTAAAAGGCCTAATTTGAACTTAGCTTTCTTAGCTGAAAAATTTGGAATATATTTTAATTTTCAAAATGAAATTTCTCCCATTTCCCTCACCATCATCAATCTCTATATGTGAATATAGGATCCCAAAGCATATATACTGTCTTTCCTCTTCTCTTATAAGCTAACTTATGAGAGCTCTAAACTTATTTTCATAGTCATATGCTTGTCATTTATGGTTAATGGATTGCATAACTCTGCAAATGTACTAGTTACACCTAAGTTTAATTCAGTTCAACAACCATTTACTATTGCCTATGCAAGGAAAAAAGACTGCTTGTGGGGAGGGGGGAGATAAAAAAATTTCAGAAATAAGTTGATCTCAACTGAGAATGCTTGAGTATTTGTTGTGCTAAATATATAAGATGTATAACTTCCCAAGTTATCTGAAAATTAGATATAGCCTCCATATTAGATTTCTGAAATTTACTGGAGATTCTAAAGAACCTCTCCATATTTGTGAGCAAGCAATTTAATTAGTGGTCTGAGAAGGAGGGGGGATGGAGAGAGGTTGTAGCGGCCTGCCTAGGTCAGGACAGAATACAGTCAGCTATCTTGTACATACATCTATTTAGCACTTCTCCTCACAGCAACTACTGATTTACAAGTTTACTTTTCTTATAAGGACTTGAGCTCCTTGAGGGCAGGGACTGCTCCTTTCCTAAGTCTGTGGAGTTGCCCCAGGTGCTTGATAAAGCATGCTTCTTCAACTGGTTCTCTTACTTAGCCACTTGACACCTCATGGAGGATTATAGAAATATTGCCATTTGGGTCTTATATGTATAGAAGGAGCTCCCGGCCAGGGTTGGGTAGAGACTTTCTCATTAAAGGAAGCCAGAGTGGAAGAATAAAAGGGCAGAGTCTCTGGTAACCAGATGTGGAGGCAGAAGAGTCCTGAGAAAATATGGTGAACAATAGCGAAAACAGAGATATGAACCTCCCTCACCCCCTCTACCACCCCTCTACAACCCCACTCCACTTAGAGGCCTCATCCTGCACCAGTGGGCCTGTGTTTCAATCACTATTGCTGGAAAAACAAATCACCCTCAAAAGAACTTTGGCTCAAAATAACAATAATTTTATTATCTTTCCTAATTTATGAAACTCAGGAATTCAGAAAGGGCTCTGTTGGGCAGTTCTAGTGTGAAATTTCTGGTGCAGTTGCATTCAGTGACTTGAGCTGGAACAATGTGGGGCTAGAGCAGCCGGGACTTGGCCGGCATCCCTCTCTCTCCATGAAGTCAGGGACTCTTTACATAGTGCCTTCACGTGGGCTGATCTGGGATTCCTTAAAGCATGGGAAATTTCAGGATAGTCAGTCAGCTTCTATGAAGGCTCAGGACTGCCAGCATTAGTATTGCAGTGAGCAAGGTGGTAGTTGAGTTGCCTTTTATGACCTAAATTCAGAAGGCTCCTAATGTCACTTCTGCCATACTTTATTCATTGAGATAGTTCTAACAACACACCCAGTGTCATGAGAAGTGACATAGCCCCCACCTTGTTATAGGAAGAGTGTGTCAAAGCTATGTTGTACAAGAGCATGTAAGATGAGAAGTACTGTTTGGGTCATTTGGGAGGCATATGCAATTTTCCACAGCTAGGAAGAAAGATAATAGCTGTGGGGATTCTTTTCTTCCCTCCAAAATTGTTAGGCTATACATGTAAACTGTACTTCTTATTCTATTAAATTTTTCTTTTTGTTTCACCCTGAAAAAAATCTGACAATATTAACCTCAAATACCTTAAAGTTTCTGGTCAATACATGTGAATCGAAGTTTCATAAAACTTAAAAATGCCACAAGTTTGATTGTTCACACACATTCCCAAATAATTTTCTCAAGGAAATATTATTTTAAATTCTCTGTTAGGGAAAGAAAAAGTTAAATGACTATCAATATTGATGGGTAGTGCTGCATGAAAAATGTGTGTTGTAAGTTATTTTACCACAGAGGTAGTTTCCTGTGGAAACTGACTGGTGGTAAAGCTCAGTTTTAAAATATTTTGAGATACAAGCCAAAATTGTGGGCAGGAAAAAATAATTTGCTATTATCCAAAGAAACATCAACTATTTAGTAGTAACCTTTTAAAACAAATGATTAAAATATGTATGTGAAATAAGCCAGGTGGTGAGGGACAAATACTATATGATCTCACCTTTAACTGGAATGTAATCAACAAAAGAAAAAAGCAAGAAAAACATAACCAGAGACATTGAAATTAAGAACAATCTAACACTAGCCGGCAGGGGGGGACTGTGGGGAGAAGGGACTTCAGGAACCACTATAGAGGGCACATGGATAGAACCAAGGGGGAGGGTGGAAGCAAGGGAGGGAGGTGGGTTTTGAGAGGGTGGGGAGAGGGGAGGGGAGAGGATGCAGACAACTGTAATTGAACAATAAAGTAATTTAAAAAAAGAAAGAAAGTCATTAAATTAGCAGTATTGAAAAAAATGTATGTTTTCTAAAAGTAATTTGTAGCATGTTTAATTGTACTAGGACATACTGGCAACTGATTACTAATAAATTTATTCACAACTTGTAAAAGTTCTCCTTCCAGAAATTTTAGTTTTCTTAGTAAAAAACCTACTGGATTTTGAAACTTTACAGAAAATATCTAAAGCAAGCAGCATGTGATTATTGATCTTGATGAGATAATGACTGTTATCCTTAATTACTTCACTAACAAAACTTGGTGCCATTGAATATAGTTTTACATAAATTATTGCAAAAGGAAGACTGAAGCCATCATAGATTTTTATTTCAAAAAGAAATATAAATTATTCTTGTTTCTGTTTTCCACATTGATGACCTGTGTAATGAGCTACAGAGGTGAAATTCAGGAAACTATTTCCATTAACAGTAAATTAAGAACAATTAATAACATTTTTAAAAGGAGGGGAAGAAATCATTACCCAGAGCTACATAATTAAAATTTATAACCTTGTTGAAGCTTCACTCTAACTATAAATGTATTTGCAAGTAATCATCACCCACAGCATAAATAACTTCAATATCTACCTGAGTCAACATTAGTCAGATTTGCAAAGCACGAAAGAAAATAAGCAATTAGTTGATTCCTCATCCAAGAAAAGCATATTACTTAGTTACAAATAATCCCAAAATCCCCAAAGGAATGAGTGGGTGGAAGCTGTTTCTGTACAGGCATGACCCAACTTTAGGAGCTGTGGCAGGGGACCTGCCAATCAGAATACCACCTTCTGATAAACTGTGGCTCAAGCTTCCTATACTTTTCTGAAGTCCTATAATAATAACAAGAGTTTTATGATATCTAAGTCTGAGAGTTATCACTCTAGAACCTGCCCATGAATAGTGCCTGAAGTACTACTCTTGATGAACCCCAGAAGCAGGTTTCCAAAAGACCCTCTGCCAAGAGCTTCAGGCATGTAAGAGAAAGGCCACAAAATGGTCCACATAATCAAGCTGTAAAATTCTGGATGAAATATTCATTTCAAAACAAGAGAATAGGAATGGAAATGATGAAATAGCCCATAAACTATTCAAATATTATCATCACATGATTTTTACTACAAATGAATTCATCTTTCCTCTCCCTACCATAATTTCTGGCTGCTTTTCTGAATTTTATCAAATGAGGGACTCATTTTTCTAGGCTAAACAGAAGGCAGGACCAGCATTTTTAAAGCTAAAGTTCAGATGAACGTTCTTGTTTTACCTCCCACTTGTATAATACTTAGCCCCCTACTACTTATAATTGTTGACAAGGAACCAGCCAAGGCAAGCATTGGAATGATGATGCTCTCTGACTCTAGTTTCACATTGGTAAATTGCTGGGTACATATGAGATGTGGTGTCCTAGATCCTCCTAGGATCATGCTACTCCAAGTGAAGGAAACATGTTATCTCCTTCCTATCTGATTATATGTTTATAAAGGCATACCTACCTCTAGCCTTGTCCACACACCAGTTCTGCAGCAGCCCAAGGCACTCATTTGTTGTCTTAACTTTAGAAACTCTGTCCAAATAACTTAAGAAAACATAAATCAGTAAAAGCCATCAAATTTATAAGGAAAATATTTTGTAATGCACAAGGTGTTGTTAAGCAGAGTAACTTAGTCGGCAGTTCTTTCCTTTCAGTCCTCATTCACAACCAGGAGTGGACTATAGTAACACAAATCATCACCATTTTGTTTTCCCCTCAGTTCTGTGTATAACAGTCCTCTGAAGACATTTCCCCTCTCATTGCCAGTAAAGATGTTCTTTGATCTTGAGAGTTCTACTGTCAGAGAGTGAACATTAAACAGGATTTGTGTAGTAAAGAATTTTACACATGGCTTAAGTTATATTGTCCTAGATTATTTATTTTCCAAAGATCACTTCATATCTCAACATTTCAGACTCTTGAAATGACTCAGCTAGAAGACCTGGAATTCATCAAAATCATATACAAAAGACAGCAATATTTTTCCTTTGTGTTAATTTTTATTTAAAATATCACATCTGTTAAAACAATACATATATAGCTTAGCCATTCATTTTCAGTCTCCAAACTATACATTATTCTTATTTGCATCTGTTTTTTTATTTAAAAACTGCTTTCAGCCCTGGCTGGTGTAGCTCAGTGGATTGAGCGCGGGTTGGGAACCAAACGGTAGCCGGTTCAATTCCCAGTCAGGGCACATGCCTGGATTGCAGACCAGGTCCCCAGTGGGGGCCACATGAGAGGCAACCACACATTGATGTTTCTCTCCCTCTCTTTCTCCCTCCCTTCCCTTCTGTCTAAAAATAAATAAAAATAAAATCTTTAAAAAAACCTGCTTTCATACTTGCTTAAAGACTCACTCATGAGGTATTAAAGGACGTGAGGAGCTGAAGTTCTGTGAACTGGCCACACTCAAGCAGGAACCCTGATGGTACTCTCTCAGTAAATTTGCATATACTCTTCTTTAAAAGGTGTATCCACAGGAAAATCAGATTTAGGTCTTGTGGTTGGCATAGGGGTAAGTGTCGAGAAATCTTCCCTTGGCTTGCATGAAGGAAAGAATATCGCCATTCAGAACCTTTTTAGAAAAACAAACAGGCCCTTAATCATCCTGTTATACTCAATTTCCTTTTGTATGGGGAGTGTGGTGCTAGAACTGCATTTTTTAAAGAACTCTAAGAAAACAGACTTCTGGCCAAGATGGAGGCGTAGGTAGACACACTGTGCCTCCTTGCACAACCAAATAAGGACAACAACAAATTTAAAAAGAAAAAACAACCAGAACTAACAGAAAATCAAATTGTATGGAAGTCCAACAACCAAGGACTTAAAGAAGAAACATTCATCCAGACTGGTAGGAGGGGCAGAAATGGGCAGTCAGATGGAGAGGACTCGTGGCAAGGTGGCTGTGGCAGCTGGAGGACAGAGGCAGACGAGGTGGTGACTGGCAGACCAGGCAAGGCAGCCACTAGTGAAGTGGGCAGTCCCACATTTGCATGCAGATAAACCAGGAGGAGCACCTGGGGAGCAACACAGACTGCACAACCCAGGGTTCCAGCCAGCATAAGGAAATAAAACCTCAAAACCTCTGACTGAAAAAACCTGTGGGGGTTGAGATGTCAGGAGAAAACTCCCAGCCACACCAGAAAGTTTCTTGTAGAGACCCACAGGGTCCTAGAATTGACCCACCCGGGAATCAACACCAGAAGGGCCCAATTTTCTTGTGGGTAGCAGAGGAAGTGACTGAAAGCAGACCAAGAGTCCAGCAAGAGGCATTGTTCCCTCTGAGACCCCTCCCCCACATGCAGCACCACAATGCAACTACATGTTTTGCCCCACCCTGGTGAATACTGAAGACTCCGCCCCTTACTACATAACAGCTATGCTGAGACAAAAAAAAAATTGCCCAGATGAAAGAACAGATCAAAGCTCCAGACAAAATACAACTAAGTGACGAAGAGATAACCAACCTATCAGATGCACAGTTCAAAACAGTGGTAATCAGGATGCTCACAGAATTGGTTGAGTATGGTTGCAAAATGAGGAAAAAGTAAAGGCTATGAAAAGTGAAATAAAGAAAAATGTACAGGGAACCAACAGTGACGGGAAGGAAACAAGGACTCAAATCAATGGTTTGGACTAGAAGGAAGAAATAAACATTCAACCAGAACACAATGAAGAAAAAAGAATTCAAAAAAATCAGGAGAGGCTTAGAAACCTCCAGGACATCTTTAAACATTCCAACATCTGAATCACAGGGGTGCCAGAAGGAGAAGAGGAAGAACAAGAAATGGAAAACTTATTTGAAAATATAATGAAGGAGAACTTCCCCAATCTGGCAAAGGAAATAGACTTCCAGGCCATCCAGGAAGCTCAGAGAGTCCCCAAGAAGTTGGACTCAAGAAAGCACACACCAAGGCACATCATAATTAAGTTACTCAAGATTAGAGATAAGGAGAGGCTCTTAAAAACAGCAAGAGAAAAGGAAGCAGTTACCTATGACAGAGTTTCCATAAGACTATCAGCTGATTTCTCAAAAGAATCCTTACAGGCAAAAAGGGGTCGGAAAGAAGTATTCCAAGTCATGAAAGGCAAGGACCTACATCCAAGATGACTCTATCCAGCAAAGCTATCATTTAGAATGGAAGGGCAGATAAGTGCTTCCCAGATAAGGTCAAGTTAAAGGAGTTCATCATCAACAAGCCCTTATTATATGAAATGTCGAAAGGACTTATCTAAGAAAAAGATGATCAAAACTATGAACATTAAAATGACAACAAACTCCCAACTATCAACAACTTAACCTAAAAAACAAAAACAAATGAAGCAAATGATTAGAACAGGAACAAAATCACAGAAATGGAGATCACATGGAGGGTTATCACCGGGGAGGGGGAGGGGGCAAAATGGAGGAAAAGGTACAGGGAATAAGAGGAACAAATGGTAGGTACAAAATAGACAGGTGGAGGTTAAGAATAGTATAGGAAATGTTGAAGCGAAAGAACTTACATATACAACCCATGGACATCAACTAAGGGGGGGGGGAATGTGGGTGGGAGCGAGGTGCAGGGCAGACGGGAATAAAAGGGGGGAAATGGAACAACTGTAATGGCATAATCAATAAAATATATTTTAAAAAAAGAAAATAGTGAGGAAGAACAAGAAAGCAGCAGCTCTCAGGACCCTCTATTAGTTACAAATTTTTATGCAATGCATACAAATCATGTGTGGGTATGCAAGTGTGTGCATACACATATTTTCTTAGCACCACCCCCATCCAAGTGCATCATGTTCATCAATATTCACTGATCTCAATACCTATTTTCGGCTTAGTTCACTCATGCTGACTTTGCATTTCTAAGACAGGTACAACTACATCTTCCACTTGTATTCCTACTCTCAGTCTGTTTTGTAAATATATTTTCTGACCACCAACCTCTTGCTTATCTCCTTAGGACGAGCATGGGATCTGTTCCTCTGATATCTCCTATTGCTAGTAGGACAGTGCTGGAGACAAAGGTACTCAAGTCATGTTTAAAGAACAAATGACAATGAACACATTTCTTATTTGTTATCAAAATTCTGAATCTGAGTGCCCCCAAAACACTAATAATTTTCTAGATGACACTTAACACTTTCTAAGGACATCATGCTTACAGATAGTGCTTTAGGAGTGTTTACATGTTCAGAGTGTGACACTTGCACATTTTTACCTTCATCCAGTGTAATCCTATCCCAACTCCAATTTCTCATATAATATTTGATTTTGTCTACTGATATCAACATCTAGAAATCCTGAACCTCTGCAGCAGGGAGACAAGAGACAGTCCCTTTGTGGTAGCATTTTATCACAGATGATGAACTGGGCAGTGTTTACCCAGTACCTATTGTATTTTCCAGGGGTCATTTGCAGATAATGTTGTACTACTGTAGTTCGGGAGGTAAAGGGAACAGAATTAGGTGTTTGCCTTGCTCAACTTCATCCCAGAAAAGCATGTGAGTTGGTTTCTCTGACATTTTTAAGGGTATGCCAATGTTTTCCTCTCCACATTTATTAAGCCTTCATTGTAATCAATAGATGACACATCTAAATATGTTTTTGTGCTGTTACCTGAAAGAAATATTGATTTCTAGATACAAAAGCAAAACCTAAAATTAAAGAAGGTCTCAGGCAAAATTTACATGCTTATTACAAGGCTCAGCAACAAAAAACATGCATCCCTAGCAGTTTCAGTGAAAATCTTAGTCCATCTAACAGACACACTTCCCTGTCATGCTTAACAGTTAGAGCACCATATTACGCTCCTGGCAGGGATGGTCATATTTCACACTTTAAGCCACATAATCTTCATCCACCCCAACTGTAAAATATTGTAGGAAAGTGGAGAATATTTGCAAAAAAAATTTAAAAGAGCTATAGAATTACCCACACAATTATTCTAGCATTAATAATTGAAAAATGGCAAGTCCTACTACCAGGTATGAGTTATACTTAAGTGATTTAGAAGCATTTTGTACACTCAAATGTCTTCAAAGATTTTCAGACAGACAGGTTGCATCACTGAATTCAGTAGTCAGGTATGTTCCCTGGGCCCCTTCAGCCCCAACCTCTACCCTTCTGTTCCATACTCTCTGCCAGGACCCTGGCAACCTGAACTACAGTAGTCCCCCTTATCCACAGTTTCACTTTCTGAAGTTTCAGTTACACAGGTCAAATATGGTCCAGAAATATTAAGTGGAAAATTCCAGAAACAAACAACTCATAAATTTTAAATTGCACAGCATTCTGAATAGTGTTGAGAAAATCTTGTGCCTTCCTGTGCTCAATCTCACCTGGGACATGAATAGTCCCCTTTGTCAAGCACACCCATACTGTAGACACTCCCTGCCTGTTAGTCACTTAGTAGCCATCTCAGTCATCCGATTGACTGTCTTGATTATCACAGTGCTTATGTTCAAGTAACCATTATTTTACTTAATCATATCACATTCACATAACATTTATTACACTATATTGTTATAATTGTCCTATTTCATTATAAGTTATTGTTGTTACTATCTTGCTGTCCCTAAAATTGAAGTTTATCTAGGTATGTATGTATGTGTGTGTATATATGTACAGAAAAAAATCCATGGTATATACATACATACCTTGGAAATATACTGGTTTGGTTTCAGACCACAGCAATAACACTAATGTCGCATTAAAATGAGTCACACAAACTGTTTGGTTTTCCAATGCATATAAAAATTATATTTAGCCTTGGCTTGTGTGACTCAGTGAATTCAGTGCTGGCCTGTGAATGAAAGGGTCACTGGTTAAATTCCCAGTCAGGGCACATGCCTGGATTGCAGGCCATGTCCCCAGTAGGAGGGTGTGTGAGAGGTAACCACCCATTGATGTTCCTCTTCCTTTATTTCTCCCTCCTGTCCCCTCTCTAAAAACAACAAATAAATATTTAAAAAGTTATGTTTTCACTATACTGTAGTCTATTAATTATGCAATAGCATTAGTTTTATATATATATATGTATGTATGTGTATATATATATATATATATATATATATATAACTTTACAATTTAAAACTTAGAACCAACAAATGTTAATCATCATTTTAGCCTGTTGGGAAAATGGAACTGATAGGCTTGCCTGATGCAAGGTTGCCACAAACCTTCAATTTGTAAAAGTCAAAATATCTGAAGAGCAATGAAGCAAATTGCAATAAAACAAGGTATGCTTGTATTGAATTTAGTATTATCCAAGGATTCTGGCACTTATTGGGGGTCTTGGAATATATGCTCTGTGGATAAGGAGGGACTAGTGTACATCAACAAGGGTTCCATGTCCTCTTGTATTTGGCCAATAGAGAACATCTAGAGACAATCAGAGAGAAAGAATAGTGAAGTCAACACTTCCTCTCTGGCGTATTGTCTTGGGTTGGCTGCATTCCTCAGTCATTTTTCCCAGATGGCCGACTCTCTAACAATTCCAAAACTCACTTGCCCCTTACCAATTCCAGTAACCATCCTCTTCCCTCATCCCTCCAAGCCTAGTAGTGGTAATAACTTGGTGGTTATTAGTTATAGGTAACTTCACTGTACTTTGTGGTTCCTTTATACCAACTTTGTAAATAAATCTTAAATTATTATTTATTGAGTATGTCAATCCATTCCTGTTAGAACTCTGACTCTGATACCCATAGACTAGAATGTCTAGATTTTTCAGGGTCCCTGAAGGACACTTATAAGGTAATGCACACAATAAGACGGAGATACCAACCACCCAAATGATCAGTGTGGAGTGTGGAAGGCAAAATCTGGGTGCGGTTGTTGGTGGGGAGCATCAAGAAGGGCCAGGCAAATTTTTGTAATTTATAATTTGCTACCATCGTGGTGCACTTATCTACTATTGTTCCACTGACAGGCAGGTGGAGACAAGCTGTGGAACACAGAACAAAGGAAAAGGAACTCAGTCTTCTACCTCATGCTCCCATCCAGGGAACTATGTCCTGAGTTGTGAGACTCTCCATTGACTGAGCTCCCTCTGAAGATCAGCTTAAGCCAGCTGAATAATAAGAAATGAATGTCCTTTGGAACTATTTTCTTTTTTTAATATATTTTATTGATTATGCTATTAGAATTGTCCCATTTTTTCTCCCCTTTATTCTCCTCTGCCCTGTACACCCCCTACCACCATTCCCCCACTTTAGTACATGTCCATCATGGGTTGTACATATATGTTCTTTGGCTTCTCCATTTCCCATACTGTTCTTAACCTCCTCCTGTCTATTTTTTACCTACCATTTATGCTTCTTATTCCCTGTACCTTTCCCTCCATTCTTACCCCTCCCCCTCCTGCTAATAACACTCCATGTGATCTCTATTTCTGTAATTCTGTTCCTCCTCTAGTTGTTTGCTTAGTATGTTTATTTTTTTAGGTTCAGTTGTTGATACTTGTGAGTTTGTTGCCATTTTACTGTTCATACTTTTTCTCATCTTCCTTTTCATAGATAATTCCCTTTAATACTTCATATAATAAGGGCTTGGTGATGATGAACTCCTTTAACTTAACCTTAGTATTAAGTGTTGGAGAGGTGGTAGAAATAAGGAAACCCTAGTGCACCATTGGTGGGAATGCAGACTGGTGCAGCCACTGTGGAAAACAGTATGGGATTTCCTCAGAAAGCTAAAAATGGAACTGCCTTTTTACCCTGCAATTCCATTGCTGGGATTGTACCCAAACAACCCTGAAACACCAATTCAAAAGAACCTATGCACCCCTATGTTCATAGCAGGTCAATTTACAATAGCCAAGTACTGGAAGAAACCTAAGTGCCCACCAGTAAATGAATGGATCAAAAATACTATGGTACATTTACATGATGGAATACTATGAAGCAGAAAGAAAGAAGGAGCTCCTACCATTTGTGACAACATGGATGGAACTGGAGAGCACTATGTTAAGTGAAATAAGCCAGGTGGTGAAAGACAAATACCATATGATCTCACCTATAAGTGGAACATAATCAACAAAACAAATAAGCAAGCAAAAACTATAACTAAAGACATTGAAATAAAGAACAAACTAACAGTAACCAGAGGGGACATGAGAGAGAGGGTTAAT
Organism: Micronycteris hirsuta; assembly: GCA_004026765.1. Lineage (NCBI taxonomy): Eukaryota > Metazoa > Chordata > Mammalia > Chiroptera > Phyllostomidae > Micronycteris > Micronycteris hirsuta. The sequence continues at coordinate 21,699 of PVJI01009695.1, read as the reverse complement.
GGGGGAAAATGGGGTAAGGGCTATCAAGGAACATGGGTAAAGGACACATGGACAAAGCCAAAGGGGATAGGTTTGAGGGTGGGAAGTTAGGATGGTTGGGGTGGTGGGGGCATTGTACGATGAAAATGGAGACAAGTGTGCTTGAACGACAATAAAAAAATCAATTAAAAAAGAAGAAATAATGCAGTGGTTGCCCAGGTATGGTGCAGCAGGCACAAGGAAGTTTCCTGACCATACACTTTTTGGAAGCTATTGGAAAGAGGGAATTCTTTGGAGGTGTTTTCAAGATGTAGAACCCTTATATGTGAAATATCCCAAATGAAGGTGGAGCATCTGCATTGAAATTACTTCATGTTGTGATGGCAGCAAGATAGATGGGAGTGGAGTCCACTTCCTCCTGCCCAGTGGTGGAACACCTAGCCGATCTTCTGAGGAACAGAGTGAATACCCAACAGTATTCCAACATATACGAAGATCGGTGACCAAAATTATAGGAGACATTGAATGTTTGGACGGTGAGACATTAAAACCTGGAGTTGTGAAAAGACCAGAATTAGACCCAGACAGGCGTCATCCTCAAAAAAAGAAATAGTGAGAAAAATTTCACTTTGCTACTCCAGAGAACTTTAAAGGTGGGAGCGGTGAACACCAATACACCTGCTAGAAGAGGAAATCCACCAACAAAAGGACCACCAACAGAAAACAATGGAAGAAGGTGAAGGAGAAAGTGGAACCCACACTAACCTCAATCCAGGACCAAACGGATAATACACCATTTGGTGGAGAAATTATCCACAACAAACAACTGAACAAGAGTGAGAGAGAAGCCTCAAAACCTTCTTCACACAGAAGAATCAGCTTCAACAAAACCTGTCCACACCTGCACAACAAAATACAAGAAGTGGTGGACAGAGTGACCCTGAGTTAACCAGCTTGAGGAAAGGACCCACCAAAAAAGACCCAACAACGATAAAAATAAAAGACATACAGAGAGCAAAAAAAGAAAACAGTCCAAGACCAGCGAGCTCAGGAGATTAAGGAGCCTGCACCACTGATTCTCGCAGGTATTCTACCATAGAAGCTCATACCCTAAAACCAGGGAGTCAGAACAGATCAATTTAAGAAACAGAGGCTAGCAAGAAGAGTCTCACAAACAATCGGAAAACAAAGAAACAATCCCCAAATGAAAGGAAAAGAAGAAGCCCCAGAAAGAATGACAAATGAAACAGAGGCAAGTCAACTATCAGATATTGAGTTCAAAGCATTGGTTATCAGGAAGCTCAATGAGCTAGAAGAGCTCACAGAGAATTACTAGAAACTACAGGGAAACAACAATGAACTCACTGCAAACTATATCAACATGAAAAAGGAAATAGAAACTATCCACAAGGGACAGAGGAAATGAAGAATACAATTTCTGAACTGAAGAACACAATAGAAGAAATCAAAAGCAGGCTCGATGAGGCAGAGGATTGGATCAGTGAGCTGGAGGACAAGGTAGAAAAAAGCACCCAAAAAAAGCAAGAAAAGGAAAAGAGGCACAGAAAGAATGAAGAAGGATTAAGGGAAATGCAGGACAACATGAAACCTAATAATATCCGTATAATAGGAATACCAGAAGGAGAAGAAGAGAGCAAGGGATAGAAAAACTGTTTGAAAAAGTAGTGATAGAACACTTCCCTAATCTGATGAGAGAAAAAGTTACACAAATCCAGGAAAGACGGAGAGTCCCAATCAAGAGGAACCCAAAGAGGCCCACTTCAAGACACATCATAATTAAACTGGCCAAATTCCAAGACAAAGAGAGAATCTTAAAGGCAGCAAGGGAGAAACAGGAAGTAACATACAAGGGAGCCCTGATAAGGTTAGCAGCTAACTTAATGGAAACTCTCCAAGCCAAAAGATAATGGCAAGAAATATTCCAAATAATGAGAACCAGAGGCCTGCAACCAAGGCTACTTTACCCAGCAAGGCTCTCAATCAAGATAGAAGGTCAAATAAGGAGCATCCCAGACAAAAGAAGTCTAAAAGAATACACCTCCACCAAACAAGCTCTGTAACAGATGCTAAATGGACTGCTTTAAGGAAAGGAAGGAAAAGTGAGAGAGAGAGAGGAACACAGGTACAAAAACATGGCAATGAATAAGTACCTATCAATAATAACCTTAAACATAAATGGATTAACTGCTACAATCAAAAGACATAGAATAGCTGATTGGATAAGAAAGCATGACCCACACATATGCTGCTTACAAGAGACCCACCTCAGGACAAAAGACCTATGCAGACTAAAAGTGAAAGTCTGGAAACAAATTTTCCAAGCAAATGGACAGGAAAAAAAGCTGGTGTACTAATACACATATCAGATAGAATAGACTTCCAAACAAGAGCCATAGAGACCCAGAAGGACACTTCATTATACTCAAGGGAAGAATCCACAAGGAAGACATAAACATTGTAAATATATATGCACCCAACATAGGAGCACCCAAATACATAAAGAAAATCTTGGAGGACTTCAAGAAAGATATTGACAGCAACACAATTATACTAGGGGATTTTAACACCCCATTGTCAAAAATGGACAGATCTTCCAAACAAAATATCAACAAAGATATTGTGGCTTTGAACACGTCCCTAGATGAAATGGACTTAACTGATATATATAGAGCCTTTCATCCCAAAGAAGCTAAATACACATCTTTTCAAATGCACATGGAACATTTTCAAAGATAGACCATACGATAGGAAACAAAATAAGCCTCAACAAATTCAAGAAAATTGAAATCATATCCAGTATTTTCTCTGAACACAAGAAACTGGAATTAGAAACCAACCCCAAGGAAACAAACCCCAAATTAGTCAAAACCATAGAGATTGAATAGCATGCTATTAAACAATGAATGGGTCAAGAATGAGATTAGGGAAGAAATCAAAAAGTTTATCGAAACAAATGAAAATGAACTTACAACAACCCACACAGCAAAGGCAGTCCTGAGAGGAAAGTTCGCAGCAATACAGGCCTACCTAAAAAACATAGAAACATTTCAAACAAACAACCTAACCGTACACCTACAAGAACTTGAGGAACAACAACGAAGACAGCCCAGAGCAAGTACAAGGAAGGAAATAACCAATATCAGAGCAGAACTAAATGACATAGAGACTAAAACACAATTCTAAGGATCAATGAATTCAGGGGCTGCTTCTTTGAAAAGATAAACAGAATCGACAAGTGTTTAAGCAGGCTCATCAAAAAAAAACAGAGAGGACCCAAATAAACACAATCAGAAATGAAAAAGTAGAGATTACAACTGATGCCACAGAAATACAAAGGATTGTGCCCGGCTGGTGTAGCTCAGTGGATTGAGCGCGGGCTGGGAACCAGAGGGTCCCGGTTCGATTCCCAGTCAGGGCACATGCCTGGGTTGCAGGCCAGGTCCCCAATGAGGCCCATGTGAGAGGCAACCATACATTGCTCTTTCTCCCTCCCTTCTCCTTTCTCTAAAAATGAATAAATAAAATCTTAAAAAAAAAAGAAATACAAAGGATTGTAAGAAACTACCATGAAGAAATGTATGCCAAAAAATATGAAAACCTAGGTGAAATGGACAAATTTCTAGAAAAATATAATCTTCCAAAACTCAATGAAGAAGAAGCAGAAAGCCTGAACCAACCAATAACAGCAGAAAAAATTAAAGCAGTAATGAAAAAACTCCCAACACACAAAAGCCCTGGACCAGATGGTTTCACAGGAGAATTCTACAAAGCATTTAAGGAAGTGCCAATCCCTATCCTTTACAGACTATTGCAAAGACTCCAAAATGATTGAAGACTCCCAATCTTTTTTTATGAAGCCAGTATCACCCTAATCTCAAAACCAGATAAAGACAAACAAAGAAAGAAAACTTCAGGCCAATGTCGCTGATGAACATACACACTAAAATTCTCAACAAAATATAGGCAAACCACATCCAGAAATACATTAAAAAGATCATACACCATGACCAAGTGGGATTCATCCCAGTGATGCAAGGATGGTATAATATTCACAAATCAATAAACATAATACATCACATAAACAAAAGCAAAGACAAAAATCACATGATCATATCAATAGTGCCAAAAAACATTCGATAAGGTACAGCACCCATTTATAATAAAAACAAATAACAAAGTGGGAATAGAGGGAGCATTCCTCAACACAATAAAGGCCATATATGACAGTCCTAGAGTCATCATTATACTCAAAAGGAAAAAACTATAATCTGTCCCACTAAGATCAGGACAAAGACCAGGTTGTCCGCTCTCACCACTTCTATTCTACATAGTACTGGAAATTTTAGCCACAGATATAAGACAAGAAAAGGAAATAAAAGGCATCCAAATTGAAAAGGAGGAAACAAAACTGTTGTTGTTTGCAGATGACATGATAGTGTACATAGAACATCCTATAGACTCCACCAAAAAACTACTCGATTTAATAAATGAATCTGGCAAAACACCAGGATACAAAGCCAATATCCAGAAATCAAAGGCATTTTTGTATACCAACAATGAAACATCAGAAGCTGCAATCAGGAAAAAAAATCTCATTTTATATAGCAACAAGAAAAATAAATTACCTTGGAATAAACTTAACCAAGGAGGTAAAAGACCTGTACTCAGAAAACTATACAACAGTGAAGAAAGAAATCATGGAAGACGCAAACAAATGGAAATATATACCATGCTCATCGATCAGTACCAATGGCATATTTCAAAGATATAGAACAAACACTTCAAAAATTTACATGGATCCATAAACGGCCCCAAATGTCTGCTGCAATTTTGAAAAAGAAGAGCAAAGTAGGTGGGATCACAATACCTGATATCAAAGTGTATTACAAGGCCACTGTAATCAAAACAGCTTGGTACTGGCAAAAAAAAAAAAAAAAAAAAAAAAAAAAAAAAAAAAAAAAAAAAAAAAAAAAAAAAAAAAAAAAAAAAAAAAAAAAAAAAAAAAAAAAAAAAAAAAAAAAACCAGACAGATAGACCAATGGAACAGAATAGAGAGCCCAGAAATAAACCCAAGTCTCTACGGGCAATTAATCTTCGACAAAGCGGGCAGAAGCATAAAATGGAATAAAAATAGCCTCTTCAACAAATGGTGTTGGGAAATGTAGACAGCTTCATGCAAAAAAATGAAACTTGAGCACCAACTTACACCATACACAAAAATAAATTCAAGGTGGATAAAAGAGTAAAATATAAGTCGTGACCCCATAAAAGTCGTAGAGGAAAACATCGGTAGGAAAACCTCAGACATTCCCTGCAGCAACATCTTCACTGATATGTCCCCTAGAGCAAGGGACATAAAGGTAGGAATAAACAAATGAGACTCATCAAAATAAAAAGCTTCTGCATGGCTAAAGAAAATAGTATTAAAATAAAAAGAGAACCAACTATATGGGAAAATATATTTGCCTATGATATCTCAGACAAGGGTTTGATCTTAAAATATATAAACAACTCATATGATTCCACTCCAGGAAGACAAAAAAAAAATTAAAATATGGGAAAAAGACTTGAACAGATACTTCTCCAAGGAGGACATACAGAGGGCCCAGAGACATATGAAAAGATGCTCAGCTTCACTAGCCATCAGAGAGATGCAAATTAAAACTACCATGAGATACCACCTCACACCAGTTAGAAGAGCCATCATAAACAAAGCACCAGATAACTGTTGGAGATGATGTGGAGAAAAGAGAACCTTAGTGCACTGTTGGTGGGAATGCAGACTGTTGCAGCCACTGTGGAAAACAGTGGAATTTCCTCAGAAAACTAAAAATGGAACTGCCTTTTGATCCAGCAATTCCACTGCTGGGATTATACCCTAAGAGCCCTGAAACACCAATCCAAAAGAACCTATGCACCCCAATGTTCATAGCAGCACAATTTACAATAGCTAAGTGCTGGAAGCAACCTAAGTGTTCATCAGCAAATAAGAGGATCAAGAAACTATGGTACATTTACACAATGGAATTCTATGCAGCAGAGAGAAATTAGCAGCTTATACTGTTTGCAATAGCATGGATCGAACTGGAGAGCGTTTTGCTGAGTGAAATAAGCCAGGCCATGAGGGACAAATGCAATATGACCTCACCTTTAACTGGAACATAATCAACAAAGAAAAGAGCAAGAAAAACATAACCATAGACATTGAAATTAAGAACAATCTAACAATAGCCAGATGGGAGCGGGGAGGGGACTATGGGGAGAAGGGTTTTCAGCAACCACTAAGGAGGACCCATGGACAGAACCAAGGGGGAGGGTGGGGGCAGTGGAGAGAGGTGGGATTTGAGGGGTCGGGGAGGGGAGGGGAGAGGATGCAGACTACTGTAATTGAACAGCAATAAAGTAATTAAAAAAAGAAGTAAGACTTCCAATAAAAATTTAACAAATCTTAGATAATCCACAAAACTACATGTTTTAATTATAATAATTAACCGTATTAAGTAACCATGTGCCAGGAAAATAATTTAAAATAATCGTTCAAAAATTTTCCAGTTTCAAATATTAACAGACATCAAATTAACTGATAGTACCAGATGTTTTCTTAGTGACACTGAAATAAAGAATTGTAAAATATCATCTGAGTCAACTTGCTACTTCCAGGTAAGATCATGTTTATTCCAATTATGTCTACTGTAGAATATATTTAGGGAAATGATGACAGTATTTGTTACTATGCATGTCTGTATTGAAACAAAAATGAAGAGTTAGCAGTTATTTTATTCTGCATTGAAAGGGAAATTAAGATTGGACATAAAATGGCGGATAAGTATGTAGAAGCTTCACTAACCTTCTCCTGGGACCAATCTGGAATTACAACTAAATTGTACAGAAATCATCCTGAATAACCAACTGAACATTAGCTGGAGAGAAACCTTATAACAAAGAACTTACATGAGAAACCACTTCACCACAACATGATTGGTCATGGGTGTGGAGGCATAAGAGGGCTAGGCTCCCACAGGCAGAAGCTGATTTTCTGAAGGGATATTTCTGTGACCACAGGGCTCCCCCTGAGAGGTGTGGAGTGTAAACCCCAAGCTGTGTTCCCCAACCTACAGGAACAGAGCCAGGAAAGGAACCCAGATACCATCTAGTGTGAAAAGCAACAGGGTTTCTGTCTGACAGGCAAAGACAGCTGGAGACTCAGAGAGCCTCTTTAGGGGTCAATGTACAAGATTTCATTTGCAGTCACTTTCCCTGGGCTCTGGCAGAGGGAGGGCAAAGTAGACTAAAGAAGTGTGAGGAGAGTCTGGGGGTTGGTGGCTCTGGTGAGTGAACTGAAGGAACAGCTGCCAGGACCCCTGTCCTGAGTCATTCCCCATATTGCAGAAGCTATCCTTCTCAGCCACAGCATTCCGTTCCAGGTGGCATCAGCCTGAGGGTAAGCAATAGCTCTACACACAGGAATTACTCTGCCCTACACTTCGGAGCTTAACCTGGGCTGCTGATTACAGCTTGAGGCTACTGATTAAGTTTAACAACAAACGTGGATCTCTGAGAATTTAGCTGACCTTTCCTGGGCCTAGAGTTGGTAAAAACTGGCTTTAGTGTGAACCCAATTTTTTTCTGCACACAAACAGGCCTAGTAGAAGGAACTATACATTGTGGATCACTGATAACTCCAAACAGGTTGCCCAGTGCCAGTCACAAGCTTCATCTGATAAAGGCTGCACCAGAGTCTTTGCAGGTCTACCTAATACATAGAAACAAATACAAAGAAGCAGCCAAAATGGGAAGACAAAAAACAAACCACAAATGAAAGAACAAGAGAATTCTCCAAAAGAAAAAACTGGATGAAATGGAGGCAAGAAATTTATCAGATAGAGATTTTAGTGTAATGATTATTAGGATATTCAACAGCATAAAAAACACATAGAAACCATAATAAAGGACCAGTCAGAAATAAAGAAAGAAATATCTGAAATAAATAATACACTGGAAGGAATAAACAGTAGGTTAGATGAAGCGGAGGACTGAATCAGTGATTTAAAAAACAAAATAGAAAAAAACACCCAAGCAGAGCAGCAAAAAGAAAAAAATCATTTTAAAATAAGGAGAGATTAAGAAACATTTTGGACAATATGAATCATAACAACATCCGCATCATGGAAATACCAGAAGGAGAAGAGAGTGAACAAGGGATCGAGAATCTATTTGAAGAAATAAAGACTGAAAACTTCCCTAATCTTGTGGAGGGAAAAAGGTACACAAATCCAGGAAGCTCAGAGAGTCCCAAACAAGTTGGACACAAAGAAGCCTATACTGAGACACATCATAAGTACAATGACAAGGCTTAAAGGCAAGTAGAGAATCCTAAAAGCAGCAAGAGAAAAGTGGGTAGTTAGATACAAGGGAGCTCCCGTAAGGTTGTCATATGATTACTAAACAATACCATTTCACTGAGGCCAGAGATGAGTGGCATAAAATATTCAAGGTGATGAAAAGCAAGGATCTACAACTAAGGCTACTCTACTCTGCAATGCTATCATTTAAAATTGAAAAAGAAATAAGGAGATTCTCAAACAAGAAAAAGGTAAAAGAGTTTGTTAGCACCAAACCAGTACTGCAACAAGTGTTAAAGGTCCTGGAAGAAGAAGAGAGAGAAAGAAAAACAGAGGAAAACAGTCTAACAATAAAATAGCACTAAATATGTATCTATCAATAATAACCATAAATGTAAATGGCTTAAATGCTCCAACCAAAAGACATAAGGTAGCTGCATGGATAAGAAAACAAGATCCATTTATACTCTGCCTCCAAGAGACCCACCTCAGATCAAAAGATACACACAGACAAAAAGTAAAGGGTTGAAAAAAGATACTTTATGCAAATGGAAAAGAAAATAAAAGCTGTGGTAGCAGTACATATGTCTGACAAAATAGACTTTAAAACCAAAGCTATAGTGAGACAAAGAAGGACACTACATAATGATAAAAGGAACAATCCATCAAGAAGATATAACCCTAGTAAACATTTCCACACATAACATAGGAGCACCTAAATATGTGAAGCAAATCTTGATGGACATAAAGGGAGAGATGGACAGAAATACAGACATAGTTGGGGATTTTAACACCCCATTGACTTCAATAGATAGATCTTCCAGGCAGAAAATCAACAAGAAGACAGTGGCCTTAAATGACACACTAGATCATATGGATTTAATTAATATCTTCAGAGCATTTCGCTCCAAACAGCAGAAGATATATAATTTTCGAGTGCACATGGAACATTTTCTATGATAGAGCACATATTAAAACAAGTCTCAATAAATTTACAAAGATTACAATCATATGAAGCATCTTCTCTGACTACAATGCTATGAACTAGAAATTAATCACAAGAACACTGAAAAACACAGAAAGACATGAGAGCTAAATAACATGTTATTAAACAATAAATGGGTCAACAACAAGATCAAGGAAGAAATCAAAAGATACCTTGAAACAAATTAAAATGAGAACACCACAACCCAAAATTTGTGGAACACTGGGAAAGCAATCCTAAGAGGGAAATTCATAGCATTATAGGCCTATCTCAAAAAGAAAAAGAGAAAGAAAGAAAGATCTCAAATACACAATCTTACTCTACACTTATGGAACTTGAAAAAGAACATCAAACAAAGTCCAAAGTGAGTAGAAGGAAGGAAATAATAAATATCAGAGCAGAAATAAATGAAATAGAGTCTAAAAATAGAATAGAAAAAAATCAATGAATCCATAAGGTGGTTCTTTGAAAAGATAAACAACATTGGCAAACTCATCAAGGCTCATCAAACCAGACTCATCAAGGAAAAACAGACAGGACCCACATGAATAAAATAGAAATGAAAGAGGAGAAATAACAACTGACACCAAGAAAAAAACAAACAAAGAGTTGTAGGAAAATATTATAAAGAACTCTATGACAACAAACTGGACAACTTGGATGAAATAGATAAATTTGTAGAAACATACAATCTTCCAAAACTAAATCAGGAAGAATCAGAGAATCTGAATAGACAGATTACATCTAGTGAAAATGAAGCAGTAACCAAAAAACTACTAACAAACAAAAGCCCTGGACTCAATGGATTTACAGGTCAATTTTACAAATATTCTGGGAAGAATTAACATCTCTCCTTCTCAAACTATTTTTAAAAAATTAAAGAGGAGGTATGGCTTTCAAGCTCATTTTACAAGGTCAGCATATCCTAATTCCCAAACCAGATGAAGACACTATAAAAAAAGAAAATTTTAGGCCAATATCCCTGATGAACACAGATGCTACAATCCTCAACAAAATTTTGGCAAACCAAATAGAGCACTACATCAACAAGTTCACACACCATGACCAAGTGGGATTTATTCTGGGAAGGCAAGATTGGTACAACATTCACAAATCAACAAATGTGATTCACCACATAAAGAAAGTGAAGGATAAATACCATATGTTCATATCAATAGATGCAGACAAATCATTTGATAAAATCCAGCACCTATTTATGATAAAAACTCTAAGCAAAGTTGGAATAGAGGGAACATATCTAAACATCATAAAAGCCATATATGAAAAACCCACTGCCAGCATTATACTCAATGGGCAAAAACTACAAACATTCCCTTAAAATCAGGAACAAGACAAGGATGTCCACTTTCACCCCTCTTAATCAACATAGTACTGGAAGTCCTAACTACAGCAATCCGACAAGAAGAAAATGAAAGGCATCCATATCAGAAAAGAAGAAGGAAAACTGTCTTTGTTTGCAGATGACATGTTACTGTACACGGGGAACCCCAAAGATTCCACCAAGAAAGTAGTAGAACTGATAAATGAATTCAGCAAAGTAGCAGGATAACAAAAATAACATTCAGAAATAAGTTGCATTTTTATATGCCAATAATGAAGTAACAGGGAAATTAAGAGAACAACCCTACTCAGAATTGCTTCAAAAAGAATAAAATACCTAGGAATAAATCTAACTAAGGAGATAAAAGACCTTTAGTCATAGAATTATAAGACACTGAAGAAAGAAATTGAAGAAGATAAAATAAGTGGAAGCACAAACAATGTTCATGGATAGGAAGAATTAACATCATTAAAATGTCCATACTACCTAAAGCAATCTATAGATTCAACACAATTCCTATTAAGATTTCAATGATGTTTTTCACAGAATTAGAACAAATATTTTAAAAATTTATATGGAACCACAAAAGGCCCCACATAGCAACAGCAATCCTGAGAGAGATCAAAGTTGGAGGAATCAGGCTACCTAATATCGAACTCTACTATATGGCCATAGTAATCAAAACAGCATGGTACTGGCATAAAAATGCATAGATTGATGAAACAGAATAGAGAGCCCAGAAATAAACCCACACCTTTATAGTCAATTAATATTTGACAGAGAAAGCAAGCACATACAATGGGCTAAAGATAGGTGATTCAATAAATGCTGTTGGAAAAATTGGACAGATAAGTGCAGAAAAAGGAAACTAGACTGCCTTCTTGCACCACACAAAAGAATAAATCCAAAATGGATCAAAGATTTCAAGCTTAGACCCACAACCATAAAAATCATAGAAGAAAACATAGGCAGCAAAATCTTGGACATTGCTTATAGGAATATTTTATCAGATATATCTCCCCAGGCAAGAGAAACAAAAGAAAAAAATAAACAAATGGGACTACATCAAACCAAAAAGTTTTTGCACAGCAAAGGAAAAAATAAAGAAAATTAAAGGACAACTCACAGAATGAGAGAACACTTTTGCTGATACATCTGATAAGTGGTTAATATCCAAAATTTATAGACATTAGAAAACTCAACACCAAAACCAAACAGTCTAATTTAAAAATGAGCAAAGGACTTGAACAGACACTTCTCTAAAGAGGACATACATATGGCCAATAGACATATGAAAAGATGCTCAATGTCACTAATCATCAGAGAAATGCAAATTAAAACGACAATGAGATACCATCTCACACCTGTCAGAATGGCTATCACCAATAAACCAACAAACAAGTGCTGGCAAAGATGTGGAGAAAGGGGAACCCTGTTGCACTGTTGGTGGGAATGCAGACTGGTGAAGCCACTGTGGAAAGCAGTATAGAAATACCTGCAAAAGTTAAAAATGGATCTGCCTTTTGACCCAGTGATCCATCTTCTGGGAATACATCCAAAGGAACCCAAAACACCAATTCCAAGGAACATCAGCACTCCTTTGTTCATTTCAGTGTTATTTAAAATTGCCAAGATTTGGAAGCACCCAAATGGTCCATCAGTAGATGAGTGGATAAAACAACTATGGGACATTTACACAATGGGATACTACTCGGCTATAAAAAAAGAAAATTTTACCCTTTGTGACAGCATGAATGGACCTGGAGAGCATTATGCTAAGTGAAATAAGCCAGTCACAGGAAGACAAATACCATATGATTTCACTCATATGTAAAATATAATGAACAAACTGAACTAACAAGTGAAATAGAGGAAGACTCAGAGAGAGCAGAATGACAGCTAAGTGGGATAGAGGTGAGGGGTTGTAGGGATTGAGCAAATAGGTAAAGGACTCATGGACATGGGCAACAGCGTGGTGATTACAGGAAGGAGGGGAGTTTAAGGGGACTAAATGGTAATGGAAAAAAGACTTTCAGAAACAAAATAAATAAATAATACTCCCAATGAAACAGAAATGAAAAATTAACAGCTATTTTTGTATTTGTATGGAGTATGGTTAGGCCAGATCATAACACTCAATCCTTAATAGAATGTTTTCCTCCACGTTTCACCCAAACAGCATTGTAATTTAAGAACTAGACACTATATAGATAGATAGATGATAGATAGATAGATAGATAGATAGATAGATAGATAGATAGATAGATAGATATAGATATAGATAGATAGATATAGATATGGATGAATGAGTTGATGAGAGAATGTCATGGGAGGAATTTATGAAACTAGCATGCAATCATTATGATTTCTCCTGGCTTGATTTGTCTATACATTATATGTTAGCCTTGACTACACTGTAAATCCAATGTTTATGCAACTATGACGGGTGATTGTTTGATTGGAAAAGTGTTTTCTAAGTAAAATTAAGGATTTCTTTTACCATAACATGGGAATATAGGAATTTGAGCCCTGACTCTGCCACTGGTCACCTGTACCTCAGGAGTTGGTCACCTCACTGCCAGGGGCCTGTCACCTCACTGACCTTGCTTTGGCCCTCTCATGGTGGGATAGGGATAGATGGGTATGTGGTAACCAATGGCCTCTTCAGATAGAATTAAAATCTTATTATTTGAACATGGGAACATGGAGGATTCCAGGTATATTAATCAGGATTCCGCTAAAATAATTCTGTCTAACAAATGACTCCAAACCTTGATGGCTTATAACAATAAACATTTATTTCTAGCTCAGGGACCTAAGGATTATCTGTAGTTCAGCTGGGCTCAGCTCCCAGCTTTAACTTGTGTTCATATTAATTTCACATTTCTCCTCATTCTAGAGCCAGCAGCTACCTGAGGCATATTTTTCTCAGAGATGATGGCAACACACACACACATGAAGTGAATGGAAATACACAATAACCTTTAAGATCTCAGTTAGGAACTGGTACCTTTTCACTTCTGCTTATATTCCTTTGACCAAAGCAAGTCACATGGCCAAGACCAAAGCCAATGGCTCAGGGATAATCTTTTTCTCCTAAGAGGCACTGCAAACTCACATGGCCAAGGATGTAGATGTGTAATTCCATTACAAGGAGAGAATTAAGTATTAGGAACACAAATCTAATCTATTACCATCCCATTGGCCACCTGGCCACTAGGCAAAGCCAGCGATCTTTAAATACTCAGCTCTGATTGGTGTACTCTTCTTTTCCCTTCATATACAGCAGTAAACCCACACATTATCAATGAACTTTACCAGCCGAGCAGAGTTCCTATTTTTAGGAAAGGATTACTGGTTTTCTGGGACAAGGTACCCTCATATTGGCCACCCACTCCAAGATAACACTGAATTGGCATTCATGGTCTTAATTAGATGGGCATTTGTTGAGGGTCCATGTTCATCTAAATTCTGGACAGCAGAAAGCTGTCTCAGGTCCCAGAGACATTTTATTCACTCTGATACAAGGGCAAGTGTTTTCACAATGGTTTTAGGTTCCCCAGTAAAGTATATTTCTTAACTCTTCTCAAAATTTCCCATATGATCTCCCCTATAAGTGGAACCTAATCAACAAAACAAACAAGTGAACAAAATATAACCAGAGACATTGAAATAAAGAACAAACTGACAGTAATCAGAGGGGAAGGGGAGAGGGATAATAAGAGAAGGGCCATCAAGGAACATGAAAAAAGGAAACATGGACAAAGCCAAAGGGGGTAGGTTTGAGAGTAGGAGGTGGGGATGAGTGGGGTGGGGGGTGTATGGTGGGCTGAAAATGGAGACAAGTGTACTTAAACAACAGTAGAAAAAAGTTCCCATATAAGAAATTCAATAGAAAACTGTGGAAGTTTCCCACAGTAGCTGTCCAAGAAGACATGGCAGTATTGTTGACTGCCAGAAATGCAAATCACTAGACTTACGTCAATAGAAATCAGGAGTTTCATCTCTCACTCAAAATGATTGAGTCCTCTTGAAATCTGATCTTTATTCTTACCTGCATGAAGATGCACATCCAAGTCTGAATAAGGAAAATCACCAAGCTACTCTTCTCAGAAATGGTCAGACCCTTGTGAAGTATTCTCTTCCTTGTTCCAATTATGACCCTTAGAATTATGGGTTGAAATGGAAATGTTGGCACAGTCTGAGCTCTAGCTGCAGACTGTACAAGGGAGCTTCGTCTGTACATTTTTTTTTTTTTTGGCTTGTAATCTGCCAAGACATATACCCATAATGTAAACTGTCTTGGTTTGGGTTTATAAATTGGATGTTTTGACAACTGTAAGACCTGCAGGGAAATCACTTTGTCACTAACAATTCACATTATTTAATGAGTCATTAGTGAAAGAAAGGGTGGGAAAGCTCAACTTGTATCCATCTTCCAAATTTCAACATAAGAAATCAATTCCTTTCAGATGGTGAGATCTCCCTTCCATGGACAGTCATTCAACAAACCTGTGAGAAACCATCATGGGCTATTTCCAGGCTGAATCACAGCCATGACTTCATCCAGTTGCTTTGTTGGTGTCAGACCAGAAAGCTTCATTGGAATGAACTTGCTGGCCAGAGATGGGGAGAAAGGATCCTTACTAACAATCTATTGGCTATGGGCCAACAAGGTCATCTCTCAATAGTGATGCAGGCTTAGAGCTACTCCTGAAAAAAATGTTGTCTCCAAAGGATGTGGAAATGAGTGCAACATGAAATAAGATTTGTTCAGAAAAATATATGATTCTGTTTATGTGATTACTTTAATTAATATCCTCTCTGGAAGCCATTCTAGTGTATTCTGTTAATGAAAATTGATATTTTAAAAATAAGATGAAGTTAGTGAACATAACTTACCCCTCCAAGAGGAAGTATGGAAGTAAAAAATAAAATATGGAATTAAAATTATTCTTTGCCCCAAAGAATTTTAATTCTATGATACTAACAATGGGCATTGCTGTGGCTGATCATCTTACTGTTTACCAGAACTTCCTGGGAGAATTGTTCCTGCTGATTACTTAGTCCTGTTAAAAGATTTATTCATTTATATTTTAGAATTTTAGCTATGGAAAAATTTTGTTATTTTAAATTTTATGTAGATTTATTGGAATAATGTTCTTTACAGGCAGAGAATGGCATAAAGAAATGTTTCTTTCCTTGATCACACCATACTAGCGATCCTGTATTAACTATTTACTACTGTGTAACAAATTACCCCTAAATTTAGTGTCTGAAAAGAACAACATCATTTATATTTATCACCTCTACATTTATTATCTATTATAAATGACAACATTTATTAACTCACAGTTTCTGTGGGTCAAAAATCTGGGCATGATTGAGCTGGATCCTCTGTTTCAGGGTTTTTCACAAGACTGTTGAATCAAGGTGTTCAAAAATCAAGGTGTTGGCAGGGAAGTGAGTTCATGTGAAGGCTCATCTGAGGAAGGTCTGCTTCTACACTCACTCACATGGTTGTTAGTAGAATTCAGGTCCTCACAGGTTTTTGGACTGTCTCTCATTGATGGTTAGGTGGCGGCCTTGCTCCATTCCTTGCCAAATGAACCTCTCCAAGAAGGTAGCTTACAACACGGCAGCTTACTTCCTCCAGAGGAAGAGCTGTGAGAGAAAGATTAAGAGTATATAAAAGATAACAAGCAAGAAGGAAGCAGTCTTTTTGTAACCCAGTCTGAGAAGTGACATCTCTTCACATTTGCTGTATTCTTTATTAGAAGCAAGTCATTACATTCAGGCCCCACTCAAGGATGTGAATAACCAGGAGGCAGAAAGCATTGTGGAACTTTTGGAGGCTGCCTGATACAAGTCTTTTAACCATTCAATAAAATATTAAGGTAAAGAAAAATATTTAGATAAACATGCTAGAACTTTAAACATAAATATATGGTCTCCTATTGAACTAGACAACTTATAAGACTATTTTAATAATGATACCCTTATTCAAACTATGTTTCAAATCAATTTTCAAAATTCTTTTCCAGAGTTGCCTTTAGTGCCAATGACACATTCTTTTCGTCCCCCAACTTTACCTCATCCCAAAGGTATGGCCAATCTTTTTTTTCTTTGCAGGAATATTTGAATAATAGAACCTTATTCAGTTACATAAGGTTAGTGATAAAGGTTGGTAATGCTGGTTTTAGTCTCTACTTTTTTAAATACGAAATTTAAAAATACCTATTTTTGTATGTGGCTCGAAAGTTGGCCCAGAAGGCAGGGTATGAAAAGAATTGTTTTAATTTAAGCTTTATTTGGATGTTTAAAATCTGGTACTCATCTGAAGGTTTTCAACTGCATCTTTCATAGGTATGGTTTATGCGTTTAAACATTTTACTCTGCATCTGGTACTCCAGGGCAAATATAAAGCATAAGGCCATGTTGAGACATGTTGGAACAGAAGGGAGAGATCCAGAATCTCCCAAGTGGGCTCAAGAGTACATCCCCCACTCCATGAACAAACAGGATGATTTTACAGTAGTGCACACAGAAATTATCCATGTGTGCATCTGAGACTCCTTTTAGGTTTGTAGTTACTAAGTCAATATGAGACTGACATGCCACACCCATATCCTGGGACCCCTTCAGGGCTGAGGGAAATGTAAGAATACTCACAGCTACTACCCTTAAGTTGGATGGGAACAGAGAAGAGCAGGGTGACTTCACTTAATAAATGAGGGAGATTTATTTTCTGAAGTTTCCCTACAAACTCAAAATTTTCAGGATAACAAGCTATTCATGAGCAGAATGCATCCTACTTGTTAAATAAATGTCTCACATTCTGTCAAACTTAACGAAACTGTGATTTCCATTAAGCTCCATTTTCCTAGGTCCAGGGCTAGAGGTGAGAAGTTGGGCTCTAGTCTTGAGCTGACTCTAGCCTGTGCAAAATGACCCTGAGTTCCACTCTCCTGCTCCCTCTAGCCATTCTTCTGCCCCCTCTTAGACACTTCTTTCCTTTTCCCCAAACCTAAAGAGCAAACCAGCTATCCTTATAGCTCTAATAGTGATTCTCCTAGATCAAGAATTGCATTGTTTAGTGGGGGGGAATGGGACAACTGTAATAGCATAATCAATAAAATAATTTTTTAAAAAAGAAATGTAATGGCAGCCCTAAAAAAAAAGAATTGCATTATTATCCCATGTTAAAACCTCAAAAAAACATGGAAACAGTGCTGCCTATGCTCACAGAAACAAACTTCAGAGCATATCATATATTTACTTTCAAAAAACTAAGATAACAGGTCTTCCGGCCAAGATGGAGGGGTAGGTGGACACACTGTGCCTCCTAGCACAACCAAAAGAGGGGGGAAAAAGCAATTTAGAAGGCAAGGGCAGCCAGATCTGACAGAAAACTGAACTGAGTGGAAGTCCAACAACCAAAGAGTTAAAGAAGACACGTTCATCCAGACCAGTAGGTGGGGCAGAGCCAGGTGGAGAGCGCTCCGTGAGACGTGGTGTGTGGAGCGGTACAAGTGGTGCTCCAGTCGCCTGGAGCAGCCTGTGGTGGGCGTGCCTGGCCAAAGCCCTGCGGGCACACTCTGCGAAACCAGGGCTGAGACTGATGGACCAGGCAGTCCCTCATTAGCACGCAGATAAACTGGGGAAAAAAGCTAGGGGGCGCAACAGACTGCTTCGCCCAGCAACGCAGGGAAATAAAGCCTCAAATCACCGATTGAAAACACCTGTGGGGGTTGAGGTGGTGGCAGGAGGAACTCCCAGCCTCACAGGAGAGTTCGCTGGGGAGGTCCATGGGGACTCAGAATTGTGCAAACTCGCCCACTCACCCCAGAGCCAGCAAAGAAGGGATCAACTTGCTTGTGGGCAGCTGGGGAGGTGCGGACAGTGGAGCAGGCACCATTGTTCTCTCAGGTCCCGCCCCCACACTCAGCCTAACAACACAATGACATGCGTTACCCCACCCTGGTGAACATCTAAAGATCCGCCCCTTAAAGTAACAGGCGCACCGAGGGGGGGAAGGCCCAAATGAGAGAGAAAAAAATGGCGGCAAGATAAGGGGGAGCAGAATCCACTTCCTCTGATTTTCTGAGGAACAGAGCGAACACCCAACAGTATTCCAGCAAAAATGAAGATTGGTGACCAAGATTACAGAGGAAATTGAACGATCAGATGCCTGACACAGACAGGAGGACCAGGGGAGCAGGCACAGCCAGACACTTTTAAAGTCAGCCATCAGAAGTTTTTTTCCTGTTTGTTTGTTTGTTTGTTTTCCCCAACCTCCTTCCTATCTGTTCTTCTTTATTTTTTTAATTCCTTCTTCCTTCCTTTCATTTAGTATTCCTAGTCTTCTCCACTTTTTATTTCTTATTTTTTTAATTTTTATTTTACTTTTTTTTTCTTCTTCTCCCTTCCCCTTTCTTCTTTACCCACAGGTGAGACATTAAAACCTGGAGTTGAGAAGAGAACAGAGCTAGACTCAGACAAGAGTCAGACCTAAAAACAGAGACAGTGAAACAAAATTAACATTGCTACTCCAGAGAACTTGACAGGTCAATTTAAAAAACTTAGGCTAGCAAGAGGAGTCTCACAAACAATGGGAAGACAAAGAAACAATCCACAAATGAAAGGAAAGGAGGAAGCCCGAGAAAGAATGATAAATGAAACAGAGGCAAGCCAACTATTGGATATTGAGTTCAAAGAATTGGTTCTCAAGAAGCTCAAAAAGCTCGAGAACCTTGAAAAACTCACAGAAAATTACCAGAAACTACACGGAAACTATAATGAACTCACTGCAAACTAAGTCAACATGAAAAAGTAAATAGAAACTATTCAAAAGGGCCAAGAGGAAATGAAGAATACAATATCTGAACTGAAGAACACAATAGAAGGAATCAAAAGCAGGCTCGATGAAGAAGAAGATCAGATCAGTGAGCTGGAGGATAAGGTAGAAAAAACACACAAAAAGAGCAAGAACAGGAAAAGAGACTCAGAAAGAATGAAGAGGTATTAAGGGAAATGCAGGACAACATGAAACGTAATAATATTCGTATAATAGGGATACCAGAAGGAGAAGAAGAGAAGCAAGGGATAGAAAACTGTTTGAAAAAGTAATGATGGAAAACATCCCTAATCTGATGAGAGAAAAAGCCACACAAATCCAGGAAATACAGAGAGTCCCAATCAAAAGGAACCCAAAGAGGCCCCCTTCAAGACACATCATCATTAGAATGGCAAATTTCCAAGACAAAGAGAGAATCCTAAAGGCAGCGAGGCAGAAACAGGAAGTAACATACAAGTGAGCCCTGATAAGGTTAGCAACTGACTTCTCAATGGAAACACTCCAAGCCAGAAGAGAAGGGCAAAAAATATTCCAAGTAATGACAACCAGAGGATTGCAACCAAGATTACTCTACCCAGCAAGGCTCTCAATCAAGATAGATGGCCAAATAACAAGCTTCCCAGACAAAACAAGTCTAAAAGAATACACTTCCACCAAACAAGCTCTGCAAGAGATGCTAAAGGGACTGATTTAAGGAAAGGAAGGGAAAGAGAGAGAGTGAGGAACACAGGTACAAAAAAAATGGCAATGAATAAGTACCTATCAATAATAACCTTAAACGTAAATGGATTAAATGCTCCAGTCAAAAGACACAGAATAGCTGAATGAATAAGAAAGCAAGATCCACATTTATGCTGCCTACAAGAGACACACTTTAGGAAGAAGACTTACACAGACTGAAAGTGAAAGGCTGGAAACAAGTTTTCCAAGCAAATGGAGAGGGGGAAAAAGCTGGGGTAGCAATACTCATATCAGACAAAATAGACTTCAAAAAAAGGGCCATCAAGAGAGATCCAGAAGGACACTTCATAATACTCAAGGGAAGAATCCACCAGGAAGTCATAAACATTGGAAATATATATGCATCCAAAACAGGGGCACCCAAATACATAAAGAAAATCTTGGAGGACTTCAAGAAGGACATTGATAGCAACACAATTATAGTAGGGGACTTGAACACCCCACTGTCAAAAATGGACAGATCATCCAAACAAAATATCAGCAAAGACATTGTGGCACTGAACAATGCCCTAGAAGAAATGGACTTAATTGATATATATAGGGCCCTTCACCCCAAAGAAGCTAAATATACATTCTTTTCAAATGCACATGGAACATTTTCTAAAATAGACTATATCATAGGACACAAAACAAGCCTCAACAAATTCAAGAAAATTGAAATCATACCAAGTATTTTCTCAGACAACAAGGGACTGAAATTAGAAACCAACCCCAAGGAAAAAAAACCAAAACACTCAAAATCATGGAGACTGAATAGCATGCTGTTAAACAATGAATGGGTCAAGGACGAGATTAGGGAAGAAATCAAAAAGTTCCTTGAAACAAATGAAAATGAACTGACAACAACCCAAAAGTTAAGGGACACAGCGAAGTCAGTCCTGAGAGGGAAGTTCATAGCGATACAGGCCTACCTAAAAAAAACAGAAACAGTTTACACAAACAACCTAACCCTACGCCTACAAGAACTCGAGGAACAACAGCAAAGACAACCCAGAGCAAGTAGAAGGAAGGAAATAACCAAGATCAGAGCAGAGTTAAATGACACAGAGACTAAAAGCACAATTCTAAGGATCAATGAATCCAGGAGCTGGTTCTTTGAAAAGATACACAAAATCGACAAGCCTCTAATCAGGCTCATCAAGAAAAAAAAGAGAGAGGACCCAAATAAACTCAATCAGAAATGAAAGAGGAGACATTACAACTGATGCCACAGAAATACAAAGGATTGTAAGACACTACTACGAAGAACTGTATGCCAAGAAATATGAAAACCTGGGAGAAATGGACAAATTCTTAGAAAAATATAATCTTCCAAAACTCAATAAGAAAGAAACAGAAAGCCTGAACCAACCAATAACAGTGGAAGAAATTAAAGCAGTAATCAAAAAACTCCCAACACACAAAAGCCCTGGACCAGATGGTTTCACAGGAG
>PVJI01009694.1:43758-64224 GCA_004026765.1 Micronycteris hirsuta | reverse complement strand
TTCAATGTCTCTGGTTATGCTTTTCTTGCTTTTTTCTTTTGTTGATTATATTCCAGTTAAAGGTGAGATCATATGGTATTTGTCCCTCACCGCCTGGCTTATTTCGCTTAGCATAATGTTCTCCAGTTCCATCCATGCTGTTGCAAAGGGTATAAGCTCCTTCTTCCTCTCTGCTGTGTAGAATTCCATTGTGTAAATGTACAATAGTTTCTTGATCCACTCATTTGTATATGGGCACTTAGGTTGTTTCCAGCACTTGGCTATTGTAAATTGTGCTGCTATGAACATTGGAGTGCATAGGTTCTTTTGAATTAGTGTTTCAGGGTTCTTAGGGTATAATCCCAGTAGTGGAATTGTTGGATCAAAAGGCAGTTCCATTTTTAGTTTTCTGAGGAAATTCCATACTGTTTTCCACAGTGGCTGCACCAGTCTGTATTCCCACCAACAGTGCAGTAGTGTTCCCTTTTCTCCACATCCCCTCCAACAGTTATCTGTTGCTTTGTTGATGATGGCCATTCTGACTGGTGTGAGGTGGTATCTCATTGTGGTTTTAATTTGCATCTCTCTGATGGCTAACGATGTTGAGCATCTTTTCATATGTCTCTGGACCCTCTGTATGTCCTCTTTTGAGAAGTGTCTGTTCATGTCTTTTGCCCATTTTTTAATTGGGTTTTTTGTCTTCCTGGAGTGGAGTCGTATGAGTTCTTTATATATTTTGGAGATCAGACCCTTGTCTCAGGTATCATTGGCAAATATGTTTTCCCATACAGTTGGTTCTCTTTTTATTTTAATACTGTTTTCTTTAGCCCCACAGAAGCTCTTTATTTTGATGAGGTCCCATTTGTTTATTCTTTCCTTTATGTCCCTTGCTCTAGGGGACATTTCAGTGAAGATGTTGCTGCATGGAATGTCTGAGATTTTCCTACTGATGTTTTCCTCTAAATAAATAAGGTTTCTGACTCATAAAATTTCACTGTTATAATTTAAGCAAAACTAATACCTTCCTTTTCCTGAGGCAGGCATTAATTGAGTGAGAAAAGGGGAAGTGAAACTTCATAAACAGCAGTTCTGGCCAAGATGGAGGCATAGGTAGAAATGCTTTGCTTCCTCACACAACCAAAAGAAGGGTAAAAACCAATTAAAAAACAATAAACAACCAGAAGTGCTAGAAAATCAAACTGCATGGAACTCCAACAACCAAGGAGCTAAAGAAACATTCACCCAGACCGGTAGTAGGGGTAGAGATGGGATATGGGCAGCCCAGTGGAGAGGATGTGTGGCAAGGTGAGGTTGGCTGAATGGGAAACTAAAGACTCAAAGTTAGCTTTAAAATACTGCAGGGGTTGACATGGCGGGAGAAACTCCCAGTCTCACACAAGCAAGTTCGTTAGAAAGTGGGGCTAGAGCAGAGCAAGGAAGCAGCATTGCTCCCTCTCTGACCCCTCCCCCACAGACAGTGCCACTAAGCAGTAAAGGGGGTTGTCCTGCCCAAGGGAATACCTAAGGCTCTGCCCCCGTCCAATATAACAGGTGTGCCGAGACAAAGAAATATGGCCCAAATTAAAGAACAGATCATAACTCCAGAAAAAAGAGCTAAGCAAGGAGAAGATAGACAACCTATCTGATGCAGAGTTCAAAACACTATCAATCAGGATGCTCACAGAACTGATTGAGCTTGGTTGCAAAATGAAGGAAGAAATGAAGGCTACCATAAGTGAAATAAAGCAAAATATACAGGGAATCAACAGTGAAGGGAAGGAAACAGGTACTGAAATCAATGATTTGGAACAAAAGGAAAAAATAAACATCCAACCAGAACAGAATGAAGAAACAAGAATTCAAAAAAATGAGGAGAGGCTTAGGAACCTATGGGACAACTTTAAGCACTCTAACATATGAATCATAGGGGTACCAGAAGGAGAAGAACAAGAGCAAGAAATTGAAAACTTATTTGAACAAATAATGAAGGAAAACTTCCCCAATCTGGTGAAGGAAATAGACTTCCAGGAAGTACAGGAATCTCAGAGAGTCCCAAAGAAGTTGGACCCAAGGAGGAACGCACAAATGCACATCATTATTACATTACCCAAGATTAAAGAGGAGAGAATCTTTAAGGAGCAAGAGGAAAGGAGACAGTAACCTACAAAGGAGCTCCCATAATACTATCAGCTGATTTCCAAAAAGAAACCTTACAGGTAAGAAGAGGCTGCAAAGAAGTATTCCAAGTCATGAAAGGCAAGGACCTACATCCAAGATTACTATATCCAGCAAAGCTATCATTTAGAATAGAAGAGCAGATAAAGTGTTTTCCAGATAAGGTCAAGTTAAAGGAGTTCATCATCACCAAGCCCTTATTGTATGAAATATTAAAGGGACTTATCTAAGAAATATAAAAAGATAAAAACTATGAACAGTAAAATGACAACATACTCATAACTATCAATAACTGAATCTAAAAAACAAAATAAAAAAACCTAAGCAAACAACTAGAACAGGAACAGAATCACAGAAATAGAGATCACATGGAGGGTTTTCAGTAGAACGGGGAGGGGAAGAATGGGGAGGTAAAGGTACAGGGAATAAGAAGCATTATTATTAGGCATAAAATAGACTGGGATCCCTGGCTGGTGTGGCTCAGTGGATTGAGTGCTGGCCTGCAAACCAAAGGGTCACTGGTTTGATTCCCAGTCAGGGCACATGCCTGGCTTGCAAGCCAGGTCCCCAGTGAGGGGTGCACGACAGGCAACCACACATTGATGTTTTTCTCCCTCTACTTCTCCTTCTCTTCCCCTCTCTCTAAAAATAAATAAATAAACAAATAACAGACAGGGAGAGGTTAAGAATGGTATAGGAAACAAAGAAGCCAAAGAAGTTATATTGTACAACCCATGGACATGAACTAAAGGCAGGGGAATAGCAGAGGGTGGGTGCAGGGCAGAGAGGGGCTAAAGGGAGAAAAAAATTGGGAAAACTGTAATAGCATAATCAATAAAATATACTTAAAAATAAAAATAAAAAAGAAAGATTTTTCTCCACTCCATGATTATGGAAATAAATATTCTCTGATATTTTCTTCTAAAAAGAGAAAAGAAACTTCATAAAGCAGGTCTGGAATGATATATACCAAACTCTGAGAAGGGCCTGGAATTGGGAATAGTGATAAAGGGGGACTTTAGTTGTATCTATAGGGGCTGAATTTTTGTAATGAGAATATCTTTTTGTATTACATGTATGAATAAAGATAATTTTAAGCATTATCATTAATTAATAAATCTCAAAAACTAAAAAAAAAACCAAATAAAATAAAAAATTCCACACATACAAAATCTGAAATAAAAAAGAGATATAACCACAGATGTAAAAAAAAAAAAGACTTATAATTCTCCTGAAGACAATTTAGCTGTCATTGTCCTCTTTCAACTTCTGGCACAGGTATAAGATGCCTGGCCAAGTTTGACACTTGGTCAGCATTATAAATGTATGGATCAGCCTCCTGCCTCAGTAATAAAACCAATTTTGTAAGTTGTTATCAATCCCGGAATTTGTTCTTATCAAAGTCACCCAGAGAGACAGAACCCAGCTGACCACAAGTGGGCAGGAGTACATCTTGGGTTTCAATAGACTAAGGCTGGTACAGTATCCTGGTATGTATAATTAAGCAATCTTTTAAAGTGATGATGTTCACATATATATTATTAAGTGAAAAAAGCAGGTTACAAAACATGATCTAACCACCATTCTATTATCTGTTTCTATGAATTAATGTTTTTATATGCATCACATTTGCCTTATCTATTCATTCATCAATGGACACAGGTTATTTCCATATCTTGGCAGTTGTGAATAATGCTATAGTAAACATGGGAGCACAGATATCAATTGAGATTCTGATTTCATTTCCCTTGAAGTGGAATTGAAGGATCATATGGTAGTATTTTATTTATTTATTTTTAGAGAGAGGAGAAGGGAGGGAGAAAGAGAGGGAGAAACAGCAATGTATGGTTGCATCTCACATGGCCCTCACTGGGGACCTGGCCTGCAACCCAGGGATGTGCCCCGACTGGGAATGGAACTGGGACCCTTGGTTCCCAACCTGCGCTCAATCCACTGAGCTACACTAGCTGGGGCTTGCAATTTTAATTTTTTTGAGGACACTTTGTACTGTATTCCATAGTGGTTGAACTAGTTTACATTCTCACCAGAAGTGCATGGAGATTCCCTTTTGTTCACATCCTCACTAGTACTTGGTATTATTTTTAAAAAATATATTCTATTGATTATGCTATTACGTTGTCCCATTTCCCCCCTTTATTCCCCTCCACCCTGTATGCCCCCTTTCACCAGCATTCCTGCCATTTAATTCATGTTCATGCGTCATACATATAAGTTCTTTTACTTCTCTATTTCTTATACTATTCTTAACTTCCCCCATCTATTTTGTACCTACCATTTATGCTTCTTATTCCCTGTACCTTTCCCCCATTCTTCCCACTCCCCCTCCCCACTGATAACCCACCATGTGATCTCCATTTCTGTGATTCTGTTCCTGTTCTAGTTGTTTGCTTACTTTGTTTTTTTGTTTATTTTGTTTTTTCAGGTTCAGTTGTTGATACTTGTGAGTTTATTGTCATTTTACTGTTCATATTTTTATCTTTTTTTAAAGATAAGTCCCTTTAACATTTCATATAATAAGGGTTTGGTGATGATGAGTCTAACTTGACCTTATCTGGGAAGCACGTTATCTGCCCTTCCATTCTAAATGATAGCTTTGCTGGATAGTCATCTTGGATGTAGGTCCTTGCCTTTCATGACTTCAAATACTTCTTTCCAGCCCCTTATTGCCTGTAAGGTTTCTTTTGGGAAATCAGCTGTTAGTATTACAGTAACTCCTTTGAAGGTTACTGTCTCCTTTCGTCGTGCTCCTTAAAGATTCTCTCCTTCTCTTTAATCTTGGGTAATGTAATAATGATGTGCATTTGTGTGTTCCTCCTTGGGTCCAACTTCTTTGGGACTCTCTGAGCTTCCTGGACTTCCTGGAAGTCTATTTCCTTCATCAGATTGGGGAACTTTTCCTTCATTATTTGTTCAAGTAAGTTTTCAATTTCTTGCTCTTGTTCTTCTCCTTCTGGTACCCCTATGATTCATTTGTTGGGACATTTAAAGTTGTCCTGGTAGTTCCTAAGCCTCTCCTTATTTTTTTGAATTCTTATTTTTTCCTTCTGTTCTTGTTGCATGTTTATTTCTTCCTTCTGCTCCAAATCGTTGATTTGAGTCCCTGTTTCCTTTCCTTCACTGTTGGTTCTATGTATATTTTTCTTTATTTCACTTTGCATAGCCTTCACTATTTCCTGTATGTTGTGACCATACTCTACCATTTCTGTGAGCATTCTGATTACCAGTATTTTGAACTCTGCATCTGATAGGTTGGCATATCTCTTCATTGCTTAGTTCTGTTTCTTGTGTTTTGATCTGTTCTTTCAGTTAGATATTTTCTTGCCCCTTACATTGTAAGTGGCGGAGCCTTAGATATTCACCAGGGCAGGGAAACCCAGGTTGTTTCGTTGTGGTACTGTATGTGGGGGAGTGGCCTGAGAGGGAACAGTGAGGCTTTTTGGGCTCTGGGCTGGCTTTCAGTCACTTTCCCCACTACCCACAAGTCAACTGGGCCCTTCTGGTGCTGATTCCTGGGTGGGTGGGCTTGTGTACGTTCTAGGACCCTGTGGGTCTCTCCAATGAACTCTCCTGTGAGGCTGGGAGATTCTCCTGCCACCTCAAACCCCACAAGTTTTTTATTTTTTATTTATTTATTTATTTTTAAACAGAAGATTATTTGTAGGAAATTTTTTTAAAAGATTTTATTTATTTTTATTTTTAGAGAGAGGGGAAGGGAGGGAGACAGAGAGGGAGAGAAACAGCAATGTATGGTTGCTCCTCACATGGCCCTCACTGGGGACCTGGCCTGCAACCCAAGCATGTGCCCTGACTGGGAATCGAACTGGGACCCTTTGGTTCCCAGCCCATGCTCAATCCACTGAGCTACACCAGCCAGGGCCCCACAAGTTTTTTTTATATCTAGAGGTTTTGAGGCTTTATTTTCCCACACTGGATCCCTGGGTTGCACAATCTGTCTTGCTCCCCAGTTGTTCCTCCCAGTTGATCTGCACACAAATGGGGGATCTCCTGGTCCTTCAGCCACCACCTTGCTGTGCGGCCTCTTGGCCCTGGCTGCCCATCTCCACCACTCCTGCCAGTCTGGATGACTGTTTCTTCTTTAACTCCTTGGTTGTTGGACTTCCATAGTTCAATTTTCTGGCAGTTCTGGTTATTTTTTGTTTTTAAGTTTGTTGTTGTCCTTCTTTTGGTTGTGCAAGGAGGCAAAGTGTATCTACCTATGCTTCATCTTGGCTGGAAGTCCTATTTTTTGTATTTTGATGGTAGCCATTCTAAGAGGTATGAGGTGATTACTCATTGTGGCTTGATTTGCATTTCCCTGATGAGTAGTGATGTTGAGCACCTTTTTATGTACCTGATTGCCATTTGTATGTCTTCTTTGGGTAAATTTAGTGGTATCCCATAAGTTTTGTAGGCTTTCTTCATTTGTTTTCTTCTCAAACTGAATAATTTAAAAAGATTTGTCTTTGAGTTCCTTCTTTTTCTTGATCAAGTATGTTGAAACTATTGCATTTTTCATTTGATTCATTGTATTCTTTAGCTCCAGGATTTCAGTTTTTTTAAATTGTTATTTCTATTAAAATTTTTATTTTGTTCATGTATTATTTTTCTAATTTTTTGAGGTTTCTGTGTTACATATTTTGCTGAGCTTTCTTAAAATAATTATTTTGAATTCCTTTTCAAGCAATCTGTAGGACTCCATTTCTTTGGGATCAGTTACTGGAAAATTATTGTGTTCCTTTGGTAGTGTCATGTTCCCTCCCCCTTTTTTTTTTGGTTTGTGTGTGTATGTGTTTCTTGTGGGCTTGCGTTGATGTCTATATATTTGTGGGAGCGATCCCCTCTTCTACTCTTTATGGACTGACTTTGGTGGGGAAAGACCGTCACCTGTGGGTGGCTGTGAGAGTGCCAGCTGCCTGAGGTTCCAGTTCCAGGGATGGCACAGCAGCATAGACTCCATGCAATTCCGTCAGCTAAGGTCAACATCAGGGAAGACTGCAGGGGGGTCCTTGCTGGCCAAGGCTGTGAGTGTCTGTGGTGGCAGTGATGTTGAGGGCTGTTGGATTCCTAGGTAGCAAAGGCTGCTAGCATCCTTTTGTTCTCATTATTGTGCACAGAGGGAAGTCCTCACTGAGGGTATCCTTCTTGGTGGTGGGTCTGGCAAGTGAGCACACAGGTTTTGATGGTGGTATCAGGTTCTTGGACAGAAGTGTGCTTGCTGTGGTAGGGCTAGTGTTTGGGGCACAGTGGAGTTAGGGTCCTAGGTTTGGGTGTGTGTGGGACTACTACAGCTCCTGGTCTTGGAGCATGGGTGTATCTGCAGCAGTAGTGTCAGTGCCCAAGCCACAGGCATGCACAGATCACCCATGGAACTGGGGTCCAGGTCTCTGTGACATGTCACAGAGGCTCAGGCCCTGGTAGGCAGGATGCAATAGTGGCTTGGTGTTTGGGTGTCAAGGTACAGTAGCAACATCTATATTAATCATGATGGGCACTATGGTGCCTTAGGCCCAGGGGACTGATGCACAACAGCAACTCAAGCCCTGAGGATGGTGATGGCAAGTGCTATGGAGGTCTTGGCGGGGTTGGGGGTAGTACAGGACACAGGAGCAGCATGTCCCTTGTCCCTTCTGAGAGATTGTGGCTCCTTCTCTGGGGATTGTGCAGTGTCTTGGGCCCTGAGCAGCTCTGTCTCAGCTGGTTTCAGTATTTGTGAAAACTGTGGGGTCCTCAGGTAGTGAAGGCTGCAGGTATCTATTCAGACCACATTGTTAGAATATATTTTTTTGTTATTGAGTTGCATGAGTTTTTAAAATAGATTTTTTATGTTAACCCCTTATCAGACATATGGTTTGCAAACATTTTCTTCATTTCCAAGCTGCTTCAGACTTAGGGATGGAATAAAACAGGTAGAATATTTCCTACACTTTTTATGTGGCCATCCTCACTTGTTGCACTCCACAGCGTTTCTGATGCTTCTTCAATGTGCTCTGGGGTTGTCCTAGAGCTTTTTCATTGGTATAAAGTTGTTTATTTGTTGTTTTTTATGGTTTTGTGAGGGAGATGAGTGTTAGGATCTCAAGTCCACTATCTTGTTGAGGACTACTCTGTAATAGCATTTTTAAAGTGCTTGGGGAAAAATCCAATAAAACAAAACAAAACAAACCTATCACCCCAAATTCTATACATACGTAGGGAAATTCCATTAAAAAATTCAAGATAAATAAAGATTTGTTTTAGACAAGCAAAACCCAAGAGAATTAATCAGCAGAATTGCAATGCAAGAAATATTTAAGAGATACACTAGACATATAAGAGCACAGATAGGTTAAAAGCGTAAGTATGGAAATATATGTACCACACAAACATTAACCAAAATAAAGGTGGTTGAGGCATATAAATTTCAGACCATGTAGGTGTTATGGCAACAAGTACTGCTTCAGACAAAGAAGGACATTCCACAATGATAAAATTATTAACACGAGTACACAAAAATCTTATAATTTGTAAGCACCTAATTTTATTTTGAGTCATGTATTTTGAAACTCTGTTATTCACAGATATAAACAGAAAAATAAACTCAGAAACATATTTAGAGCTCTTAACACAGTTCTCTCAGTAACTGTAAGAACCAGACAAAATATCAGTAAACTTATAAGGATTTTAACATGATAAATCAACTTCACATACTTGACAAACATGTAACAGTCTACCCAACAACTGCAGAAGAAATTCATTTTAAGTGCAAATGGGCCATTAGCCAAAGTAAATTGTATGATGGGCAAATAGCAAGTCTCAACAAATTTCAAACACTTAAAATCATATGGAGAATGTTATATGACCACAGTGAAGTAAAAATAAGAAATCAGCAATGCATACCTATATATTTAGAAATTTAG
Source organism: Micronycteris hirsuta (assembly GCA_004026765.1). Taxonomy (NCBI): domain Eukaryota; kingdom Metazoa; phylum Chordata; class Mammalia; order Chiroptera; family Phyllostomidae; genus Micronycteris; species Micronycteris hirsuta. The sequence continues at coordinate 55,153 of PVJI01009694.1, read as the reverse complement.
TAAAAACATGTTTGAATAACTATAGGTAAAAGAAGAAATTACAATGGACATTAGAAGATATTTCAAACTCAATGATAAAAATATGACTCATCAAAACTTGTGATATGTATTTTCTTACTCTTACCAGTTTTATTCAAAAGCGAGTCTCAAAGAATGGAAATAAAAGCCATAGGGGCTGGAAAGGAAAAACTGAAACTCAATATTTGCAGACAGTTTGATTGCATGCACAGAAAACCTTGTGAAATTCTATACAGCTGCTAGATATTATACATAAATTTAGCAAGGTTGCAAGATACAAGGTCAATATACAAAAGTTAACTGTGTTTCTTGTGTGTGTGTGTTACAACTTTATGTACAAAAACAGGTGACCAACCTGCTAACCACAGATTTTTTATTGAGATATAATTCACAAGTACCATTGGATAAGTTTAAGTTGTATAACATGCTGATTTGATACATTTAAATGTTGCAACATGATTACCATTATATCATTAGCTAGCACCTCCTTCATGTTATCATTTCTTTTTTTGTGAAGATATATGGATAAAGCAGGGTGTAAAGTGATCTGTGTAGTTCATAAAAATAATGAACTATTTTCACTTCCAGTCAAGATGGAGGCATAGGTAAACACAGCTCACTTCCTCACACAACCACATCAAAATGGCAACTAAACTATAGAACAACCATCACTCAGAACCATCAGAAATCAAGCTGAATGGAAGTCTGACATCTACAGAATTAAAGAAACCAAATCCATCCAGGCTGGTAGGAGGGGTGGAGACGCAGAATGGGCTGGTCCCACACCCACGTGTGGTGGATAAAAATATTGGGAGGGATATCTCGGGAGCAAGGAATTCCAGCCCCGCACCAGGTCCCCCAGCCCAGGGTTCCAGTGCCATAAAGATAAGCCCCCATAATATCTGCCTAAAAACCAGTGGAGTTCTACTCAGTGAAAAAAACTACTGGATTCCCAAGCAGTTTCTCTTAAAGGGTCAACACATAGACTTACTCAGACTCATTCAGTCTGAGCTCTAGCACTGGGTGGCAGCTTGAAAGGCATACAGGGAGGAACTGAAGTACCTGGCATTAGGGTGAGAGCTGGGGGACAGCTTTATCCTAGACAAAAAGGCAGGCAGAGGCCATTGTTCCTTTTCTGAGCCCTCCCCCCACAGAGCCATAGAGCCACAGATCCATAGAGCCAGCAGATGGGTGCCATATCTGAGACTCCATCAACCTGGCTCACATGGTTTGCTCCACCCTGGTGAATCCCTGAGGCTCCATCTCACCCAATTTACAGGCCCAACCAAGCTGTTAACAGTGGCTTTTCCATATGAATGGCTGGTCTTGGCTCAGGCTTCACATTTTCCCAAATCCTATCAAACTATCAACAGCCAGCCTCAGTGAACTCCAGCCCCGATACCTCTTGTTAAGCAGCACCAGGCCTGGCACTAGCAATAGCCAGCTTTGAATGAAAGTTTGGCTTCATCTGGGAAACTCCAGGCCCAGTAAAAGTAGCAGCCATCTGAAGATTGCTTTGTAGCTCATGCTGGGTGGCCTCAGGAAGAACACAGATAGTGGCTGACCTTGGCCTGCACCACCTTGGAAACTCCAGAGCCAGCGTGCCCAGTGGACAGCCACAGATCACATTAGAGCACCACCACCCTTCCCTTGCACAGCTGATCCTCCACAAAAGGCTGAGGCTGGTGGTCAGTGGTGACAGCCAGTCCTTGAAGCTGGCTGGTCTGGATAAATCCCTTCCATTGACCTGCCAACAGCAATCAAGGCTCAATTACAAGAGTAGAGTGTACTCAGCTTACATGGAAGGCGCACCTTGAGTACCCATCTGGGGTGATAGGGGAGGCTGTGCCACTGGACCCTAAAGGACACCTACTGCATTAGGCCACTCTACCACACCTGGGAGAAAGAGAATCTCTACTTAATACACAGAAACAAACACAGGGAGGCTGCCAAAATGAGGAGACAAAGAAACATGGCCCAAATGAAAGGACAGATCAAAACTCCAGAAAAGGAGTGAAACAAAATGGAACTAAGCAATCTATCAGATGCAGAGTTCAAAACACTGGTTATAAGGATGCTCAAGGAACTTAGTGAGGACCTAAACAGCATAAAAAATAACCAGGCAGAAATAAAGGATACATTAATGGAAATAAAGAACAATTTGCAGGGAAACATCAGTAGAGTGGATGAAGCTGAGAATCAAATCAATGACATGGAACAAAAGGAAACGAAACAACCCAATCAGAATAAAAACAAGAAAAAAAGAATTAAAAAATGAGAATAGTGTAAGTGGCCTATTGGACAATTGCAAGTGTATCAACTTTTGCAGCATAAGGGTGCCTGAAGAAGAGGAGAAAGAGCAATAAATTAGAAATCTATTTGAAAATATAATGAAAGAAAACTTCCTTAATTTGGTGGAGGAAATAGACATGCAAGTCCAGGAAGCACAGAGTCCCAAACAAGATGGACCCAAAGAAGCCCACTCCAAGACATATCATAATTAAAATGCTAAATATTAATGATAAAGAGAGAATATTAAAAGGAGCAAGAGAAAAGAAGTTACTTACCTACCAGGGAGTTCCCATAAGACTGTCAGCTGATTTCTCAAAAGAAACTTTGCAGGCTAGAAGGGATTGGCAAGGAATATTCACAGTCATGAAAAGCAGGGACCTACAGCCAAAATTGTTCTACCCAGAAAAGCTATTGTCTAGAATTGAAAGGCAGATAAGGAGCCTCCCAGACAAGGGAAAACTAAAGGAGTTCATCATCATCAAACCATTATTATATGAAATGTTAAAAGGAGTTATTAAAGAAAAAGAAGATGATCAAGTCCAGGAACAATAAAATGGCACATACCTATCAACGATTGAATCTAAAAAACAAACTAAGCAAACAAAAAGAACAGAGACAGAATCATGGATATGGAGAGCATTTTGATGGTTGCTAGATGGGAGGAGAGTTCATGGAAATTGTAAGAATTGAAGTAATTAAGAAGTACAAATAGGTAGTTGCAGAATAGCCAAGGGGATGTAAAGTACACTATAGGAAATAGAGTAGCTGAGGAATTTGCCCTGGCTGGTGTGGATCAGTGGATTGAGTGTTGGCCTGTGAACCAAAAGAGCAATGGTTAGATTCCCAGTCTAGGGCACATTCCTAGGCCAGGTCCCCAGTAGGTGGTGCATGAAAGGCAACCACACATTGATGTTTCTCTCCCTCTCTTTCTCCCTTCCTTCCCTCCTCTAAAAACAAATAAATAACATCTTTTTTTTTCAAGAACTAATACACATGACCTATGGTTTGGGGATTGCCTGAGGGAGTGGAGGTCCTGGGGGGAGAGGGAGAAAAGGGGGAAAATTGGGACAACTATAACAGTATAATCAATAAAATATAATTAAAAAAAGAATGAAGTACTGATACATAGTACAACATGAATGAATCTTGAAAACATTATGCTGAGTGAAATAAACCAGACACAATGGACAAATATTATATTATTCTATCTGTAGAAATTACCCATAAAAGGTAAATCCATAGAAACAGAAAGTAGATTATTGGCTACCAGGAACTAGGGAGAGAAAGGAATGGGGAGTGAACTCTTAAGGGTAAAGTGTTTCCTTTAAAGGTGATAAAAATATTCTGGAATTCAATAGTAATGATGGTTGAACAATATTGTGAATGTACTGGAAGCCAATGAATTATACACTTAAAAAAGATTTTATTTATTTATTTTTAGAGAGAAGGGAAGAGAGGGAGAAAGAGAGGCAGAGAAACATCAATGTGTGGTTCCCTTTCATGCATCCCCCACCGGGGATCTGGCCCACAACCCAGGCATGCGCCCTGACTGGGAATCAACTGGCAACACTTTGGTTCACAGGCTGGTGCTTAATCCACTGAGCCACACCAGCCAGGGTAAATTATATAGTTTAAATGGTTAAAATGGTGCATATATGTTATGTAAATTTTACCTAAATAAAATAAAGGAAAAAAGGAGATCACAGTACTATATTGAACACAGGAAATATTCTCTAGGGGTTTTATTTAGCTTAAGTATTGTAATCAATGATACAGTATTAAAATTTTTTCTCTCAAAATACATAAAGCAGTTTTAATTTGTCTTTAGAATTTAAGTGTTCAACAAAGAAGTTTAAAAGCTTCTCAAAATATTGAGATTTAAAATATTTTTCTCTGTGTACAAATATATACACTGTCTTTCTCTTTTTGGTTTAGACAACTTCAACCATATTATATATACTCTTTTATAATATTTTTGGACATATTTAATTCATTCACTGAAAAAAATTTATTAAGGAGCAACTATAGGCCAGGTACTGTTAACATCAGGAATACAGTGAGGAGCAAGATAAACAAGGTTTCTGTCCTCGGAGTGCTTGCAAAATGGATGATGAAGACATACAAATAAATAAAAGATATATTTTCATAAGTGTTATTGGAGCTCTGTCAGGTTCTTCTTTATTCACTTCCCACAAAAATATGTCACTTGAAGTTTCTGGGCATGAAGGCAAATATATGTTTATATGCAGTAAGATTGTTTTTTATTCCCCAGAAATTTTCCCATGATGATTTATCTCTAGTAAAGCTGTAACTGTAAGAGAAAAACTACATTTTGCAAGTAGTTTTATGCTTCCCCCTGCATAAGATAGAGGTGGGAGGAACCGTAAGCTTGTTACGAAGTTGTATGAATGTAGCAACAATTCATGTTGGATTTAGGCTAGGTCACTGTTCCTTCTGATCACAGGGTTAATATTCTCAAAAGCCTTTCAGTGGATGCCAAGGGAAAAAGTGGATGAGAAGCTGTTAGCTGCATTTATCCTGAAGGCTTCACAGTGGTTTGAGTGCATGTGTGCAAATGGAGATTACTATGCATTTCCCAAAGGCTTCTAGGTGGAATTTATCCAATAATACCAATTTTCACAAGGCACACAGAAACATATTTAGCTCCCACATTTTAACTGCACGTACAAATGTATATTTACATTTACAGTTTAGTAAACACACTTAAAATTTTGGCTCATGGCAAGTAAAGGCACTGTTTAGAACAAAGACTTTTAAGTTAAAAACTTGATGTAAGTTCCGGCCAAGATGGAGGCATAGGTAGAAACCCTTCGCTTCCTCACACAACCAAAAGGATGATAACAACCAATCTAAAATCAATAAACAACCAGAAGTGCCAGAAAATCAAACTGCGTGGAACTCCAACAACCAAGGAATTAGAGAAACAGTCAACCAGAACAACCAGACCGGTACACCAAGAGAAAGAAACAAGGCCTAAATGAAAGAACAGAGCAAAACTTCAGAAAGCTAAGTGAGGAGGAGATCGCCAACCTATCTGATGGAGAATTTAAAGCTCTGGTAATCAAAATTCTCACAGAACTGATTGAGCTTGGTCAAAAAATGAAAAAACAAATGAAGGATACCCAAAATGAAATAAAGCAAAATATTCAGAGGACCAACAGTGACGGGAAGGAAACCAGGACTCAAAGCAACAATTTGGAACAAAAGGGAGCAATAAACATCCAAGAGAAACAGAATGAAGAAGCAAGAATTCAAAAAACATGAAGAGAGACTTAAGAACCTCTGGGACAACCTGAAATGTTTCAATATCCGAATTATAGGGGTGCCAGAAGGAGAAGAACAACTGCAAGAAATTGAAAACTTACTTGAAAAAATAATGAAGGGAAACTTCCCCAATCTGGTGAAGGAAATAGACTTCCAGGAAGTCCAGGAAGCTCAGAGAGTCCCAAAGAAGTTGGACCCAAAGAGGAACACACCAAGACACATCATCATTAAGCTACTCAAGATTAAAGATAAAGAGAGAATCTTAAAAGTGGCAAGAAGATAGGAGAGAGTTACCTACAAAGGAGTTCCCATAAGGCTATCAGCTGATTTCTCAAAAGAAACCTTGCAGGCAAGAAGGGGCTGGAAAGAAGTATTCCAACTCATGAAAGGCAAAGACGTACATCCAAGATTACTCTATGTAGCAAAGCTATTATTTAGAATGGAAGGGCAGATAATGTACTTCCCAGATAAGGTCAAGTTAAAGGAATTCATCATCACCAAGCCCTTACTACATGAAATGTTAAAGGGACTTATCTAAGAAAAAGAAGATAAAAATATGAACAGTAAAATGACAACAAATTAACAACTATCAACAAATGAACCTAAAAAAAAGAAAAACAATGAAAACAAAAACTAAGCAAGCAACTAGAACAGGAACTGAATCAGAGAAATAGACATCACATGGAGGGGTTTCAGAGGGTAGGGGGAAGGGAGGAATAGGGGGTAAAAGGTACAGGGAAGAAGAAGCATAATTGGTAGGCATAAAACAAATGGGGAGAGTTCAAAAATGGTATAGGAAACAGAGAACTCAAAGAACCTGTATGTACAACCCATGGACATGAACTAAGGGGGGGATGCTGAAGGGTTGGGGGTGCAGGGTGGAGAGGGATTAAGGGGGAAAATTGGGAAAACTGTAATAGCATAATCAATAAAATATAAGTAAAAAGTAAATTACTAATACAGACAAAAACCTTGATGTGGTGCTGTCAAAATACCTTACAATTACCAAAAATCACTTAAACCACTTAGTATCTGCCCAAATGTATGTTAGTGGGTAAAAGTGCTTATGAATGACTATTGAAGCCATCACAGCTGTTAGTAAAATAAAAACATAAATAACTAACCTGGGTTTTCCATTGACATGAAGACAGTTTCTCCTGAGAATGGGAATAGGGTAAGTGTGTCTTCATAGACCATTTTGTGTTTGAAGGTATATCCAGAGAAGAAGACAGAAAGGAAGTTGGTCTGTGCTCCAACACTTAGAATGTACCAGTATGCCACCTCATGTAAACAAACTGACAGCTGCAAACTATCAAAAACATAGCCATTGATGCCTGCAAAACAAATGGAGAGCAAGAGGTTTTAGCAATATCAGGATTTATTATTTTGGATTGTCATAATAGGATTAAAATGATTATATTATGCCTAAGAAGAGAGAGCATTATATCATCCAGAAAAGTAGATGTTAATACTTGATCAGCTAGGTCCTAATACCAAGGTGAGGAGAATCTTTGCCATCATGGTAAAGATGGATTTGGATGCTATATAATGGGAAGGAGCAGGGCACTTGTATGGTCTCAAAGTGTCTCCCTACAAACTGCTTATTAGTTGCAAGAGGGGAAGTAGTAACCACACAGAGGAAAAAACAGGAAAAATAAAAACCTCCATGAGGTGGCAATGTAGTAAGTATATGTTTAACTGTAAAAGAAACTGTCAAACTATCTTCCAGAATATATCATTCATTACACATTCATCTCCACCAACAATATATGAGGGTTCCTATTTCTCTGCACTCTTGCTAGCATACTTAATATCGTCCATTTGTTTTATTTTAGCTATTAAAATAGGAGTGTAGAGATATCTCACTGTGTTTTTCTTGAATTTATTGGGGTGATATTGGTTAATAAGATCATATAGATTTCAAGTGTAAGTTTCTATGATACATGATCTATATATTTCATTGTGTGCCCACCACCCAAAGTCAAATCTTACTCTGTCACCATATATTTGGTCCCCTTTACCCTTCACTACCCTCCCACCCACTTCCCTCTTGTAACCACCATACTGTTGTCTTTGTCTATGAATTTCACTTTTATATTAGCTTTTCTGAGTGACTTTTCTTAGTATAATATTCTCAAGGTCCATCCATGTTTTTGCAAATGGCAGTATTTTATCTTTTCTTATGGCTGAGTAGTATTACATAGAATATATGCATCACATATTCCTTATCCAATCTCAATCCTCTAACAAAGGACACTTTGGTTGTCTGCATCTCTTGGCTACCATGAATAATGCTGCAATGAACATAAGGGTGCATATATCTTTGCAAATAAATATTTTTTAGTTTTTTTGGGTAGATACCCAGAAGAGGAATTCCTAGGTAACTCTATTCTTAATTTTTTGAGGAAGCTTCAAACTGTTTTCCATAGTTTCTGTACCAGTTTACATTCCCACTAGTAGTGAATGAGGGTTCCTTTTTCTCCACAACCTCTCCAACTCTTGTTATTACTTGTCTTAATGGTTACGGTTGATAACAGCCATTATAACAGATGTGAGGTGGAATCTCATTGTAGTTTTGATTTGCATTTTCCTAGTAGCTAGTTGAACATCTTTTCATATATCTGTTGGCTATTTCTATGTCTTTACAGGAGAAGTGCCTTTTCAGGTCCTCTGCTCATTTTTAAATTGGATTGTTTGTTTGGTGTTGAGTTGAGTGAGTTATTTATATATTTTGGATATTAACCCCTTGTCAGATCTGTTGTTTGCAAATATCATCTCACATTTGATCACTTGCCTTTTGATTTTGTTGGTGGTTTCTTTTGCTGTGCAGAACTTTTTAGTTTGATATAGTCCCATTCATTTATTTTTACCTTTACTTCCTTTGTCTTTGGGGTCAAATTCATAAAATTTTCTCTAAGATGAAGGTTCATAAGATTAGTACCTATGTTTTCTTCTATGTAATTTATTGTTTCAGATATTATATTTAGGTCTTTGATCGATTTTGAATTAATTTTTGTGCATGGGAATCAATTGTGATGATGGTGGTTTTAATATGCATTTCCTTAATGGCTAATGATGAGTTTTTTCATGTAACACTTTGCCTTCCACATACCGTCTTTGATGATCTGTCTGTTCAAATCTTTTGCCTATTTTTAGGAGCTTGCTTTTATTCTTACTGTTGAGTCTCGCAGTTCAGACATGTGTTGTGCAAATATTTTCTACCATTGTGGCTTGTCTTTTCATTCTCTTTAACGGTATCAGAGCAAAAGTTTTAAATTTTGTTAGTTTATTTTGTTCATTAGATTCCACTTATAGGTGAGATCATGTGGTATTTGTTTTTCAATGACTGGATTATTTCATTTAGCATAATATTCTCTAGTTTCATCCATGCTGTCACAAAAGTTAGGAATTCCTTCTTTCTTTCTGCTGAGTAATATTCCATAGTGTAAATGTACCACAGTTTTTTGACCCACTCATTTACTGATGGGCACTTGGGCTGTTTGCAGCACTTGGCTATTGTAAATAGCACTGCTATGAATATAGGGGTGCATAAGTTCTTCTGAATTGGTGATTCAGGATTCTTAGGGTATACTCCCAGCAGCAGAATCACTGGGTCAAAAGAAAGTTCCATTTTTAGTTTTTTAAGGAAATTCCATACTGTTTTCCACAGTGACTTCACCAGTCTGCACTCCCACCAATTCACTAGGGTTCTTTTTTCTCCACATCCTTGCCAGCACTTGTTGTTTGTTGGTTTATTAATGATGGCCATTCTGACAGGTGTGAGTTGATATCTCAATATGGTTTTAATTTGCATCTCTCTGACTGCCAGTGATGTTGAGCATCTTTTCACATGTCTATAGTATGTCCTCCTTGAGAAGTGTCTGTTCAGGTCCTTTGCCCATTTTTTAATTGGATTTTTTGTCTTCTTGGTGTTGAGTTGTGTTTTTTAGATGACTTCTTGAGTTGAGTTATTTATATATTTTGGAGATCAAAGCCTTGTCGAATGTATCATTGGCAAATATATTTTCCCATATGGTCAGTTCCCTTTTCATTTTGATGATGGTTTCTTTAGCCATGCTGAAGCTTTTTAAATTGATGTAGTCCTGTTTGTTTATTTTTCCTTTATTTTCCTTGACCTAGGAGATACATTGGCAAAAATATTGCTACATGGGATATCTCAAAATTTCCGGTGTATGTTTTCCTCTAGGAGTTTTATGGTGTCATGACTTATATTTAAGTCTTTTGTCTATTTTTAGTTTATTTTGGTGGATGGTGTAAGTTGGTGGTCTAGTTTATTTTTTTGCATCTACCAGTCCAGTTATCCCAACACCATTTGTTTAAGAGACTATTTTTACTCCATTGTATCTTTGTGCCCCCTTTGTCAAATATTATTTGACCATAGAGACATGGGTTTATTTCTGGGCTCTCTATTCTGTTCTGTTAAAGATGTTTAACTAAGTTCAGTGGGATACACAGGATGATATGTGCCTATTCCATCTTAACCATAACCAGAACTCCAAAAAGCATATATTTTTAATTTAATGCTTTCAATCAGATTGTTTTCCAATAACATTATATGGGAATATACTTTCACTCACAAGCCCACTAGTAATAACCGTCTTATAATTTTGCCAGTCTGATAGGTATAAAGTGCTATCACATTGGCATTCTATTTTGTATTTCCCTGTGAGATTGAAAATTTTTATCACATTTTTTACCATTCCTATCTGTGTGTTTACATAGACATATACACACATGTGTGTATGCTGTAGGCTGAACTGTGCTCCCACCCAAATTCATATATTGAAGTTCTAACCTGTAGTGGCTCCTGTGGCTGCATTTAGAGATAGGTCTTTAAACAGGTAATTCATTAAAATGAGGTGATTAGGGTGGGCTCTAACTCTATATGACTGGTGTCCTTATATGAAGAGGAAATTTGTACATAGACATGTATGTGCATGCACAGAGGAAAAGACCATGTGAGGACTCAGGGAGAAGACAGCCATCTACAGGCCAAGGAAAGAAATCTCAGAACACACCAATCCTGAGGACACCTTGATCTCTCAGACTTCTAGCTTCCAGAATTGTGAGGGAATACATTTCTGTTGTTGAAGTCATCTACTCTGTGGTGGCAAGCTTTGTTATGGCAGGCCTAGCAGAGTAATACGACATACATACATGCTTGCATAGGATTATATAATAATGGAGAAAATGTTTTCACGCAGGCTACCTAAACCCAGAATGATTAGTACAAAGGTGTAATATGGAAAGAGATGGAGAGATAAAAAGAAGGGGGCAATCAAGTGATTATCAAAAGGATCACATTATACACCTTAAATACATATTTTTTAAATTTTTTAAAAGATTTTATTTATTTATTTTCAGAGAGAGAGGAGAAGGGAGGGAGAAAGAGCAATGTATGGTTGCCTCTCACATGGCCCTCATTGGGGACCTGGCCCGCAACCCAGGCATGTGCCCCAACTGGGAATCAACTGGGACTCTGGTTCCCAGCCCGCGCTCAATCCACTGAGCTACACCAGCCGGGCTTAAATATATAATTTTTTATCTGTCCATTACATATCAATAAAGCTGGAAAAACAAATGTTGGCTTTTTTTATTACTTTATTGTTCTTCAATTACAGTTGTCTGCATTTTCTCCCCTCCCCTCCTCCTCCCCATCCAACCCCACCTCCCTCCCTTGCTTCCATCCTCCCCCTTGGTTTTGTCCATGTGTCCTCCGCAGTAGTTCCTGAAAACCCTTCTCTCCTCAATCCCCTCTCCCCTCCCCTCTGGCTATTGT